>JADWQK010001617.1:0-13243 GCA_017933935.1 Sesamia nonagrioides
CTGTGAGGTTATTTCGTTTTCTCTTCTTAGAATAGTCAGATATTTAGAAAACACCAAAGTCATGTAATTTTAAAAATATAACGACTGCACTCACTGTCAAAATGATTCCATTTTTGTAAATTGATTTGTAGAAATATAAAGCAACTTACAAAAACATAACCATTTATCGTGGAAATGGTCAATTTGGAGTAGAACCGACTTGATATGTAAACATTTTATGTGAATTTTAGTTTTTCAGCGAATTGTTGTTAATTCTTATTAAGAAACTAGCTTTCCGCCCGCGGCTTCGACCGCGTGGTGTTCGGTTATAGATTTTTAGATTTTCCTCGGGAATATCGAAATTTTCGGACATAAAAAGTAGTCCTATTACTTAATCCGGACTTCTAACTTTAAGTCTGAAAAATTTCAAAGCAATCGGTTGAGTAGTTACGGCGTGAAAGCGGAACAAACAAACAAACTCACTTTCCCATTTATAATATTAGCAAAGATAATAAATGTCGTAAACCAGACATTCAAATTGAATGAATATGTATGTATAATGGAACATGACAACGTAACGATTTTTGGCCAGGATTTTGATTCTGAATAAAGCCACTTAATAATATTCAAATTACTTAAGCAATTGAAGTTTAAATTACTCTGCATTGATATCCAAATACAATTGAAAATGCACCGCTGTTAATAATCAACGTCAAACCAAAATCATCTCATAAAAAATATTGTCGACACACTGAATATTCCATTGGCAGGTGACAGTCGAGCACAGGTTATTCCATCGCACTATCATTGTACAAACGACAGCACATCAAGCTACTACAATCTGTCAGATTTCCTTATTAGATTTTCAATTTTATCTCTAAAGCATTAAGGCTCAACTTTGAATGCAAATATCTGACAGTTTTGGGTGGCTTGGCCTGCCGTCATCCGTACCAAAATAGGCGTCCATTTTATTTCACAGTAACCGGTAGCATGCTCCATCTATTATGCATCTCGCTTTGTCGATTACATTTGTAATTGATATTTTATTTGTGGGCTGGCTTCTGCCCGCAACTTTCGCGTAAAATTTATTGCATCGCTTGTCTAGGCTTTTATTTAGTTTTCACATCATTAATTTCTTATCATTTTGCTTGATTTTTAGACTAGGCTATCAAATGTGAAAACGTTTTTAAATACAACTGAGCAATAAATAAACAACAAAACAAATAAACTCCCCAACCAAATACGCTCCTCGTCTCTTATATCGCGTACATTTCGATGTACGCGGTCTTTCGGTGTACCTATAGGCTTTTAATAAACTAGCGCGCTTTACAATCAGCGATTACATCACTGTTTACCATTAGGCGGGAGCGGACCGCACTAGTTTATAATATTCAAACAAAGATTTATTGATAGTAGAGATTTAGTAAAACGCTAATAAAATACCGATGAGTCCATTAAAACAATTTTGGAATGTCTTTGGGGCAAGTTTCAAAGCTTCGTATGGAATTTCGTCGATCAACCTGCAAATTTTATTCATCATTTCTCTTTGAAGGATTTTCACCCTAACATTTAATAGATATAGAATTCATCGTCCTTAATATCTAATAACACGTCAATGCATATCAGGAAGCATTTCGATAGTAACAACAATAAATCCAACAGCATTCTTTCTCAAAATTCACTTCATCAAAAGAGACTTTTAAAGTTTTTGTTATTAAGGCAATGCGACTTTTTATCTCTCAGGGTACAAAATACAGATTGCTATTACTGCATCCAGGCAGTAATTACAGAAAATCACCTCCTAGTCTTATGTATAGGTACTCCTTATTTTTGTGGATGGAAATCATCAAATTACCTCTCCCACTCTGGGCGGAAGGGCGTGTCAGAATTTTACTGAACTGGCAAGTGGAGAAATACGGTTAGGTTTTAGCCCAGCCGTATTTCTCCACTTGCCAGTGCGCCAGAGCCACTTCTTTCTAGGATAGGCTGAAGAAGAAGAAGAAATATTCTCCAAAAACGTCCTCCTATCATTTCCACAAACATCTGCCTTCAAAGCTAAGATAATCCTCAATACACCTGAATTCACTGAAAATTTTAACCCTTACACAGTTAAAACTCACTCGCTACAAACACACGTTTAATAGACAATTTGTAAGTGAGCAGACTTCTTCGCAGTATAAGTTACCGGGAACATTCTCGCGTTCTCCCTTTTGCCGACAATCAACGAATAACCGGCGGTAACCGAGTTTCGCTAACGAACTCAACTTAACTAGATACTAACGATGCTACAACTTCTTAATTAACACAAACCGACGATTGTAAACGAATATTTTTGTCAGTTTTGGTAACTATGCAGTTTTGTTAAAGTTTCTATATGCGAGTCACATTATTGGCCATTTCCAAGTACGTCAGTGTCGCCTTACAATCAAAGTGGCAACAGGTGGATAATAGTATAATAGAAGTTACTGCTTATATGACCACCAGAACCCACTTTTTTTATAAATTATAAATTAGCGCTTGACCGCAATCCCGTCTGATGTTAAGCAGTGACGCACTCGTTGTGGGTAAAGCGCACTAGTTTATTAAGAGCCCATTCACTCTAGTCTTGAAGACACTCAAATTGTAGTCCGACGGTAACACCGCCGCTGGCAAATCCAGGCCCTCGATGTATGCGGTATAAAGGAAGAGGCGAAACGCTTCGTCCGGATCGTAGTGGTGTTAACACGGTAAGGGTGGGGGGTGGGATACAACATAGTAAGATTAGTTGTTAGACTTCCAAGCTTCTGACGACCGGTAACGACTCTCAAAGATCTACGAAGACCAGCCAAAGCCAACGACTTGACATAGTTTCCGAGGCACGGAAGTCTTAGTATGTCAAAATGGTCCTCCATCCACGCACCAACCTCGGCAAGGGTAACATAACTGATCTATGGAACCGTACGGCTTATCTATAAGCCCCTCTCCCTCCCCCTCTCTTTTGTTAGAGTAATATCAGAATTAACCCGATTTTTTTTTCATAGCGTTTCCAAAAGTTTTGCTTGCTTTGTCGCAGTAACTCTTTTTAATTGCGAGGGAAATGATTTAAAATGGAACTCGAATGCACTGTTTCGGAAAGTTAAATTTAGTTACTATGGAACTTTATGTTCTTAGTTTAATACAATTCTGTTTGGAAAAATATTATAAAATTAACTATTCATGCACATTATATAACCAGGATTGATTTTGGCGCTCATCCATACTAATATTATAAATACGAAAGTATGTCTGTCTATCTGTCTGTCTGTCTGTTACGCTTTCCCGCCTAAACCCCTGAACCGATTTTGATGAAATTTGGAACAGACAATCTTTAGACCCTGAGAAAAAGCATAGGCTACTTTTTATCCCGGAAAAATTTGATGTTCCCGAGGGAAATCTAAAAAGCGCGATATAACCGAACTCCACGCGGGCGATGCCGCGGGCGGAAAGCTAGTATACAATATGTAAAGAAAACCCTGTCCGATCCGTGAAGGTATTGTTAGGTATCGATAACTGATTCTACTAATGCCTACAAAGTCGGGCTAAACTTAAAAAAAAAATCCCCCTAAAAAAGAAATATTATTTAGCAAAAAGAGGTAACTTAAAACATGTGCGGTAGGCCATACAGGCGCGGGGGAAGGGGGCAGGGCACGCGGCACGCGGCGGCATCGCTATTCGCTCAGAATTATTCCGTCAAAAATAATGTTGTCACTTTTTAAAAACTACCAAATTTTGGGGAAGTTGGAATTAATTCACGGGATAAAAAGATTAATTCAAAATTCACTAGTATTGTTACTATGATGATTATATAAAATTTCATATTTCATTTGGTCGTTTACCTAACCTTTATTATCCTTACGGGTCGGACAGGATTTTTTTAACATATTGTTTATGAGATATGTGTCAAAATGTTACTGCAATGAACGAGGAACTAAGAAGCAACAATTATGTAGCTACAACGTAATTTAGAGCTGTACGCTACCTAGTGCAACATTCTCTATCTGACTAAAGAGTACAAAGCCTCAATTCCTGATCTCACTGGTCGATAACAATATTAAAATCAATATTACATACCTATAGTATCTAACAAAATGTAATATGACATACAAAATGTTTACCAATCATATTAAGTCAACAACAAATCATTTCACAAACTCGTCAGGCAACTAAACAAATAACAATAACAACCCGGCAAAGAAAAAGGAAAATAAACATGGAGAAATAAACGATTGTTACTTCTCTTTTTATAAAGGGGCCAATTACCGGGTTTTATGAGTGAGCGAGTCCTATCTCGGTGTCTGCCTATCGTCCTGATTTGATGAATAATTTTCCAATCGAACAGACATGAATAGAAAGAGCGGTAAAATAAAAATGAAGGACTTAAGGAGGGATGGCTAACGTATACCAAAAGAAAATTGGCACAATGTAATGTGAAAGAAACTGACGGACGTAGATCGACTAACCGTAAAGCTAATGGACGTAGATCGACTAACCTAAAGCTAAGGACGTAGATAGGCTAACCTAAAGCTAAGGACGTAGATCGACTAACCGTAAAGTTAATGGATGTAGATCGACTTACTCTAAAGCTGAGGACGTAAATCGACTAACCTTTAAGCTGAGGACATAGATCGATCAGTCGTAAACCTGAAGATGCAGATCGACTTACCGTAAAGGTAATGGATGTAGATCGACTAACCGTAAAGCTAATGGACGTAGATCGACTTACTGTAAAGCCGAAGACGTAGATCGACTAACCTTAAAGGTGAGGACGTAGATCGATTAGTCGTAAAGCTGAGGATGTAGATCGACTTACCGTAAAGTTAACGGATGTAGATGGAGTAACCGTAAAGCTAATGGGCGTAGAACGACTAACCTAAAGCTAAGGACGTAGATAGGCTAACCTAAAGCTAAGGACGTAGATCAACTAACCGTAAAGTTAATGGACGTAGATCGATTTACTCTAAAGCTGAGGACGTAGATCGACTACTCGTAAAGCTGAGGACGTAGATCGACTAACCGTAAAGCTAACGAACGTAGATCGAATAACAGTAAAGCTGAGGACGTAGATAAACTGATCCAAATGTTTGAAAATACAATTTATCCGGTTGCATTTTTTTGAGTGCGTTTATTACCTTTTTACTACATACACTGAATTTACACATTAGGTATGTGTAACCTTTAACCATAAAGCAACTGCCATAAAAGTGACAATTTATGATTTAAAGAAACACAAATAGGTACATATCTTTCCTGACGCGTAGTTGAACAACATTATGAACTGACAACGGGTGAACACTTAGTTAAGTGTTCATATTTTTTTGGTTTTATTAATTTTGGAATTTCGTTTAGGATGGTTAAAGCCAAAGAATCTTGAACTGAGTAATTTATATTTTCATTTTCACTAACTTTTCTTAAAATCTTGACACAAATGAATGGTTCTTCTGGGTCCGTAAGACGTATCTATACAAAATAAAATCGTTTATTAAGCAAGTAGGATTTTTACACGCCATATGCTTTTTTTTAACTAGATGAAGCTAGCATTTCTTAACTGACTACCTCTGAGAAGAAATAGCCGAAACAAACTCAGGGATCATCGTCTTTTTTCAATTGAAGACATTAAAAATGAAAATGTTTACAATAATTTACATCATAATTACGCATATTGCTTAACAACAATGCTTACAGAGCGAGCAGTTCAGTCCCAAGCTTTTTTTGTCTTCTAAATAAGAATACGAAAGAAGAAGAAACGTATGTAAAAAGGTTCACCATTTCTGGCTAAGGTTTCTTATGTTCACGTCCTACTCAACGTTGTCATACTTAGGAAAGGTTGAGAATGTTTCGTTATTTTCCTTGTTTTATGTGAGAGCGAACTTGAGACGTTAAAGTAAGCGTATATTTTAACGAAAATATCTTCGAAGTTATGTTGGTTGTTATTGGACTTAAGATTTGTAGGGTTTGAGCTCGAACCAAAGCAGGCACTTTATTTTGCGGCTTTTATTTCTTTACCACTACTCTCAAAACCGTGAAGGAAACGTTAAGAAATCTACAATCTTAGAATCAAAAAATTTAAGATATGTGAAATCCATCAAGCAACACCTCAACACAGACCCCCTTATTCATAAACTTTGCTTAAAGTTAACTAATGATTAGCGATTGTTTAACCATACATTTTTGACGTTTTAACGTCACTTTGCTTTAATCATCGTTTATGAATAAACCTCTTAAACACTATAGTGTCTATACATAAACGATCGAACGAAGGGTTGAAATTTTCAGTGAGTTCAGGTATATTGAGGATTGTCTTAGCTTAGAACGCAAATGTTAGTGGAAATGATAGGAGGACGCTGTTGGAGAATATTTAGTGACTTTATTTTGGACATTCTTCAAAAAGGACAGGTGTGCACGTATGATTATATGTATAAAAATAAAGTAAGAGGAGTTTATAAGGCTACCACGTGGCGTTCTGTAGTCTCAGACTAACTCCTGAGAAGGCCTGCTTTTATATGATCGTAGCGGCCGCCTGCGACTACATTCGCATATAGTTTATTATTATACTCCTCTCTTATCGGTCGCAGCGTAATTTTATATAGCCTAAAGCCTTCGTGGGTTAGTGGGCTATCAAACGCAAAAGAATTTTTCAAATTGGACCAGTAGTTCCCGAGAACAAACAAACTCTTCAGCTTTATATATTAATATAGATATTAGCAATCTGTAATATATACCCTGGCTAAAGAAAAAAGGTCGAATTGCCCTAATATTAAAAACTTTAAAGATCTCTTTTTATGAAGTTAATATTCATGAAGATGGGTGTTGGAGTTATTCGTGTTACTATCAAAATGCTTCGTTAATTTCTCACAGAGAGGGGGAGTGTGTTCCCATCTGGGGAAGATTATAAGCTAACTAACAACTCAACGTTCCAGACTTAGGAAAGGTTCAGAATATTTCGTTATTTGGGGTGCTTTGCTGGTTCTCCTGACACAATCGTCAGGACAACCTTGAGACATAAAGTAAACTTACATTTTAATGAAAATAACCCGAAAGTTATTTGTGGCTACTATTTGTCGTCTCTGTCTCTAAACTAATTAAGGTTTTTCGAGCAAACTGAGTATTTGGACAAGGAAAGGGTGAAAAAAAATTAAGAATTATTAGTGTGTCTGTCACAGTCCTCCCTCTCGAGAGGAGGCCTGTCTCCCAATTATGTTTACTTAGTGTGTCAGTAAGATAAACTTGGCTGCAACGAGAGATGGAAATATCCATAGTATTACCGTGGGTCACTCATTGTTTTGCCTTTTACAAAACGTTGTTTGAACAAACAAAATATTTACATAAACCAAAGCTAAAGTAATTTATTTCAGGATATTTACTCCCATTTATTTCTATTTTAAAACTAACTATTTGCCGAATTTATTTACTTTAATCAGACTAACTTTAATTCGCTTAAAGTATTTAACAACCACCGCATTTTTATTTTACATGCGAACAATATTTTTCGCCAATATTATCAACCCAAATGCAACCACCATTCAATCAACGAGAATCCACTCCCAAAATTAAAAAAGAAAACATTCCTATATACCATCATTTACTTAACCGACACGAACAACGCTGCGGTATAAAAATATTTATACAAAACAGCGCAAAAAGTGCTTACTCATTCATCTCTGAAGCGCTTTAAGCTTTAAAACATGGTAGGTATTAGTGATAAAAAAACAACTGACCCCGTGGTCGGCCCCCACCTATTCACTGGCATTTTTTTCAGCGACAAAAGCATTAAGGCATCTCGTGGAAAATTAATGGCATTCCCCATTAAGGTTAAGTGCCTATTTTAGCCTATGTGACTTGACAGAAAGTTTGGAACTTCGCAATATGCGTACATTTTTGGTGGACGGCCCGTCAGATAGGGTCTTGTCACGCGATTGTTTCGATTAGGCTGCGGGCGGCTTTATGATTTTATACACGTATAAAATAGCAGTAAAACGTCTTGTTTCATGCCGGTTTTTGTTACAAATTGATCAGGAATAAATTAAGAATTACTTTTCAGTTGGCTGGGTCAGTAAAATCATATCGCTACATCTCCATCTATAACTAGCAAAACTTATATTTTTGCGTACTTTTCTCTCCTAACTGGACAATGGCCTTCCCTTTTTCTTCGTAAACCTTCGTTTTTTAAACAATCTCTGGCAACACCTCCTTCTCCAAACTTATAAATTTTGGAATTAAAAACCTGAAGCAAAAGTCTTAAACTCATTATTATTTCGTTGGAAAACAAAGTAATCTAGATACTTATTTCTACACTCTTCCTTGTTTCGTTTCATCCTTCTTTAATTACAATAACAAAATACCAAGATCTTGATCTAAATAGAAACGTATCAAAATCCAGATATATAATTCTGTACAGATACACTTCCAAATCCAAATAAACGACATTCAAAATCGATGTACAAGGGAGTTACCGTTATCTATACACATTACCATATCACCACGTCTACCTACCCGTGTATGTTAGATTGACTTGCTCGACAAAGGTATATGAATGTTAACTTATACTAAATACCGTGTCGTAATTACAGGTGAAAGGAACGTTCTTGAAATGGGCGTAATGGGTAAACAAATTATTTTCTACCGGTATTACACATTGGTACCTACTGTAAGTCGGAATAGTGGGTGGACGACATAGGTAGGCGGATGTTAGGTAGAAGATAATGGGTAAGAATTGAAGGCTAATTCCCGTAATTCAAACTCTCACAGGTCAGGGCTGCGGGTTGCTTAAAAAAGAAATCGTGGTCCTGGCAAGGGAAGGAGCACGGGTAAATTTTAGTCAGTAAAAGTGTGACACGCCCTTCCGCTACGCCAGAGCGGAAGAGGTTATTTGATGATTTCCTACCCCAAACAAAAAAAGTCTCATCTGAACGACAAACCTGTCAAAATGTAGGAGAAAAGTATAGTTTAAAAAACTAAAAAACATGCTTTTAAAAAATGTTAAACTAAAAATGATAAAACAATTTTTAAAAAAGCGTGAGGCGCTTAATATACAAAAAGTATGGCACACAGCAACTCACGCTTTTTTAAAAATTATTTTATTTACTTTAAATATTCTTTTAAAAAAAAACGAACGAACGAACGTATTGAAAATGGTGGGACATTTTGCAGTAATGAGCCGCTCACTCGTAGTCCACAGAGTTAGAAACGGACATACAAACAAACAAGCAAGCAAACAAACAAGCAAGCAAGTAAACATACAAGTGGAGCTAATAAAAAGCATGTAAAAAGAGGACAGAAGGATTTATGACAGATTTAGAGTGAGATCAGACGGCCTCTCTCGTAATTTAAAAGGTTCAAAATCTAGATACAGACTCATTTCGGCGACAAACTAATGAAACAACACGAAAACTAGCTCAAACCTGAAAAGCTTTTCTCAATAATAATTAAAATATCGTTGAAATATCATCAATTATGAATTATAATAATAATTGAAATATCACTCACAATTCTTAATAAAATAACTATGAGTGATATTTATTATAAAATATTAGAATATAATTATAGAATGTAACATTATATTGTTAACATTTTGGATAGGTAACTCAGTAACTGAGCAAAATAAAAACAGTAGAAATATGTTTATTCTCCTCGTGTTTTTGTTATGTCACATTGTGTACTTTTACTCGTTTCTGCCGCGTTTCTAGCCTATTTTCCACTTAACAATATACTCACATTTTCACACTATCTTATACTCTTGTACTGAATATTTCAGCGGCTGAGCTCCGTGTCACGCTAAAAAAAATTAGGAAAAGAAACTATAGGCGAATAGAAATAGTTATTTGTTATACAAGAGTGCAAAGTTGCTTTTTAACCGCGTGTTCAATTTTGATGACCGAGCAAGCGAAGGATTCTAAAATTGAATCACGAGCGCAGCGAGTGGTTCAAAATTAGAATCCTGAGCGTTAGCGAGGGAATCAAAAGGACACGAGGTGAAAAATCTTTGCACTCGAGTGCAACACGTAACTTTTCATTCCACCTCAGCGAGGAAATGACTAAATGCAATAAAAAAATGTTTACAATCACAAGATAGGTACACTTTTATTTCAGTTTAGGTATTAATTACTACATTATGACAGGTAAGTGTTACAGAATAATCTTTAAATTATAATAAAGTCCAAGTCCAGTCCAAGTCCAGTCCAAGTTTCCGATTGAGGCTCTTTCAGTGTAATGGCTCCTACGATGCCTTCACATATTTTAGACTTATTTTGGATGGAATCCTCTATGTATCCCTCTACAACTGCATTGGTCTTCCAGCCTCCGTGGCGCTTAAGGGACAGGAGATCAGCTCCGGAATCAGCCAAAAGTGTGGCTGAAGTTCGTCGGAAACAATGACCTGTGTACAACAGGGGTTCTGGAAGTTCAAGAAATGTTGCTATTTCTCGTGGGATACTGCCAATTTTATTAGTACCCATAGGCTGTCTAACACACTTTCCATTGCGATACTGTAGAAAAAAACGATTGATTGGAGTGTTAGGCGGCCGTAAGGCTTGATATTTCTCAACAATCGTTACGTATTCCTTGCGAATGACAAAGTTGCGGTCTCTTTTTGTCTTTGTATTAGGTAAATTAATTAATAGTAAGTCATCTGAATGTTTCTCAATGTTTTTGACATTAAGTTGTGTTAGTTCATTAGTTCGACATGCTCCATTTATTCCAATAATAGGAACAACCTGCAATGTAAAGAGTATTGTAGTAGATCAATGAATAAAATTTATATGAACGCATAATTATGCCTATCAACATTTACTAAGTATACTATTTAATTGAGATTAATATATGTACTTAAGTAGATACTGAATGTGCAACTGACTTACTTTTGCCGCCAAATATACGGAATCGGGTGCTTCGTTAAGAAACTTTTCAATATCAGATACTGTGAAAACCTTCGATTTTTTTGGATGATGACCAGATGAGGCTCTTTTTAAAAATGCTACTAATTTAGGATAGGTATCGATATGTATGTCTTTTTTCATCTTTATTGTTGCTTTTAGCATCGAATACGTACTCCATAGAGTGCTTGCTTTCTTGTTCTCGGATAATTCTATAAAATATGCCAGCAAAACGTTTTCTGAGAAAGTTTTGGCTCCTTTTGCTAGTCGCCACGTGTTGAACATATCGTACTGTTTTAAATACTTCTCGCGTGATTGTTGAGGTAGAAAGCTCATTTGCGCATTATTAACAGTTTCAGTCAATTCTGTTGGCGTCAAACAAACTTCCTCGTCGCTAGAATCACTCATTTTAGTTTTTCACTTGTTTTCAAGTTTCTTTTTTTTAATATAAGGTTTAACAATGACGTGAAAAAATGCCGCGTAAAGAACCGCGTACAAAGAAAATTGAAAAAAGAACACCAAGAAGGTTCCGAGTCTGAGTTTTTAACAAATTAAAAAAAAGTTGTATGATATATTCGGCACCATAGAGGTAACAGTAAATAGGTTTAATGTTTTTTTTTATTTACAAACTTAGTGCACACGATGTTCTAAATTCAATTTACTTTATCCTCTAGAGAATAAAAACGGCTTTTCCAGTCAGATATTGAAGATTAAAAATACTCTTTCCGAGATGGTGGGATGAAAAGAATATTGTGACATTAACTAGATTTCTTCAATAATACATATGAACTGATATAAACTGATACGTGGAACATATACATGTTTTTGTTTATAGTTGGTTTTGGTTGTACCTAGTAGTTTATAGCCAATGGTATTCAAAAATATATTTCTACAATATTAATGCATGACGTACCAATGTAACTTTTTTAAAGTTATATGTACTTTCTAAGTATGTATATCTTGGACACCAATAACTGAAGGTGAAGGAAAACATCTTGAGGAAACCTGGACTTAAGTCTGAAATCACCAACCCGCATATAGCAAGCGTGGTGATTACGCTCAATTCTTCTTCTCTATGAGAGTTGACCTGTGCCCAGTAGTGGGACGATAAAAAGGTTGATGATGATGAACGCATTATCCTTCTAGTATGGAAATTTGCATGAATATGTGTACGATAAAATGCTAAAATAAAACCACGTTCGTATGTCAGTTCAAATAAATTGGGCAAACCCCAAAACAACCAATTATTTTCATTTCACAGGTTTAAATCCATTCCGCAATAAAAAAAAACTCATAACTTTGACGTTGTTAAAAAACGAAATCCGACAAAAAGAACGCGTGTTAACTTTAACACAAAACGCGTCACCCATCAGACCATGCGCGTCGCAAATTGGCTCTACAGTACAAGACGTGTAACCCGCGTGATACTAACGAACCGCAACTTTTAATTACTAAACTTAAATCCTACCAGAGACACTCAGAAACCCACAGTTAAAAATAACCTCCAAGTTTTCCGCTTTTTATTAAGATAATAAAGCTCGGTATTGCAGCTCTCACCGTCTGAAACTTAGTCCGTATCGCGGCCAACATAATTTCAATTAGTTTTTTTTTTCTTTGAGCATCTGTGGGTGAAATGCCGGATGAAGTTTACGAGTCCTTCTAGGCATTACGTGGGACATCCAATTGTGAGAGGAGTAACCAGTTTCATTTATATATACTGTCAGAGCGTAAAGAAAATGTAATGAATCAAAACTGTCGTTATGAGAGTAATTGACAGTTCTGGTGTAGTAGGAAATTAAATGCTGACATCAAACAGCTACCACACTGTAATGTAACTACTGCAAAGCAATGTGACAAGACTGTACAATGTAGTACAGTTACTTCGAAAGCGTCAGAGTATTTAACTTGGGAAATTATAACGATCACTACCGTCAATACAACTTTCTAAATACAAATCACCCTATTCCATGAAATTGTGATTTTTGAAGCCATTACTAAAAGAGTTGTATAGTACCTATAACAAGAGATAATGTAATGAAAGTTATGCTATTGTAGTAAGTACATTATAATGATACACTTTTTTTTTTCAATGGGGAGTCAGAAAATGACCTCTGCCGCTTTGAGCGGAGCAGAAGGGCCTGTCAGACTTCTACTGAGCAAAACCCTACCGTGTTCCTACGTTCGGCTATGTGCCAAGGGCCACGGACCCCAGATAAATAGCTAGACCTGTGAATTGCAAAACGTCTTTCTGATTTTATTGCGCTCCCACCTTTTTTTTTTTTTGTTCGTATGGGAAATCATCAAATGACTTCTCCCGCTCTGGGCGGGGCGGAAGGGCGTGTCAGACTTTTACTGACCTAAACCCACCCGTGTTTCTT
>JADWQK010002259.1:0-26035 GCA_017933935.1 Sesamia nonagrioides
CCTATCTGACTTTTGTACTTGGTACTACCATTTTTTTGGTCAGTACAAGACCGGTCATTTTGGAAAGCTTTGGGGAGGTCTTTGTCCAGCAGTGTACCTGTATAGGAGGAGGTATGATGAACAGGGAGTACAGTTCACACTCCATAGAAAAGAGAGGATCCTCTGATCAGACGGGTGTTATGTCTGTCGGGCACTTGCCCAACGGTTGATGGTGTATATGTTGTGTGTGTAAGGTCTAGTTGCACGGTAAACTCTGCTTGTGAGATGTAGAATTCGTGTGACGTCAGTAAGACGCGTTTTTCGCATGTGGCGGTTGTAGATATCGCTACGGGCTAAGAAGAAACATAATCATTATTATTTCGTCCTCAGGTGCGGCCACGTCCCTACAAATGCACTCAATGCGGTAAATCGTTCCTCACTCAGCAAAATCTTAATCAACACGAGAAAACACATTCAGGAATCAAGGATTTCGTTTGTAACATATGTAGTGAGTACTTTTTTCTTCCGTCTTTATTTTTATTTATTTATTTAAACTTTCGCACAAAGAAAATGTACAGAGGCGGACTTAATGCCTTAGACATTCTCTACTAGTCAACCTCGGGTGGTGAAGAGACTAGATGGCAGGTGCTTTAGTTACGGTACAATGAACAGAAAAAGAAAAACTCATAACACTATCTAAACAAATACTTAAATAAGCTATATACATATACAAACTATTACTATATTATATACTTATAATATATACAAAAATAAAACTTGTAAGAGAGGTGTTGAGATGATCCTACCCTAACTATTCGCAAAATAACTCTGCAATTTCCACTTAAATGCAAACCGACTAGTCGCCATCCTGATATCAAGTGAAAGCGCATTCCACAAAAGAATTGACTGAATATGAAATGAAGAGTAAACAAAGTCAGAGGTATGAGAAGGACAGAGTAAGAGAAGATTATTAGAAGAACGCAGATTCTTGCTGTGTGAAGAACACAAATATTGGAAGTGATTCGTAAGATAAGAAGGAGGTGTGGGCGAATTAAGAAGGGAGAAAAGCGTGGTTAAGGCTCGCAAATTTCTTCTTTGGCGTTTTTCAGTTCAGATCTGTAGCTGGATACATGGTCATATTTCCTCAGATTGATTATAAACCGGATTTTTATTCTTAAGGCGTCATTTTAATTGGCAAAGATCGCACGAGCGCGAACGCACGATCGTCACGAACATGAGCTCATGCGACAAATAACCGCACAAGCGCTCCACGGGCTGTTGTGGTTCACAAAACACATGCACGGCGACAAGGTCACGCGTCTTTGCGACTTCTATTGACTTGTTATTACGATTTCTGTGATCAAATCCAATTCTATTTTAGCGTGACTAGCTTTTAAAGACATCATTTGTCTATAGTATTTCCTAAATAAACTGTGGTCGGCTTGATGCAACTGAATACAGAATACCAGTATTTAAGAGTACACCAGCTCAGCCTATTATTCAAAATGAATTTAGTGATGAAACGGATGGTCATTGTGGCGACTGCGGCAAACCACTTACTTCCAACCTTCAGATGCAGAGCTCTTAGCTACCAGATCAGATCACGAGTCGACATAATTTACTGGCAGACTCCCTGACTTTATTAATTTTGAATTTTGTGACATATATTCCCGCGGGGGTTACTTTAAATATTTAAAACTAATTAATTTCGTGGCCATGACTCGCTAGCTTGCCAGTTCGAAAGGAAGTGCGCTCGCCACGTCGTTCGGTGATCGGCGGAAGGATGCGGGCCACTATGGCTGCATTCCGTTTATTTTAAGTTTTTGCAACGTTCAGTCGTGTTCGTATTCAGGTTTACGTGGGTCTCAACCCAGGATATCTATTATAATATAAGTATTTATTTTCCAGACAAAGCCTTCAGTACGCAACATAACTTGGAAGTGCATGGCGTGGTCCACTCCGGGAACAAGGCGTTTGCGTGCTCCGTCTGCAGCAAGGCCTTCGCCAGGAGAGCAGAGCTCAGGGATCATATGAGGATACATACAGGTATGGACGGAAATATTCGCAGGCTGGCTAACGAACGAGTGTTTTTGTAGCGTTCCGTAATCAAAGTGTAAACATTGAGACCTTATTACCAAGTCCCTACTGTCTGTCTGTCATCATCATCTCAGCGTTAATCCTAGTCGCATCCGAAGTTTTTTCAGCTTTGGAGTCTGGGGTCCGCTTTACCAGTCTAACCAATTTTGTCTAAATTTTGATATTTTCCGTGAAGCGACTGCTGTCTGACCTGCACAACCGGAAGGCGATATCGATGCATTGCAGTTAGACCAATTGTTGGACTTTTGAGGTCTCCAACAACACTTAACGACTGCCATTAGATGTTGGTATGGCAACCGGGACCAACGGCTTAACGTACTTTCCGAGGCACGACCAGACCAGTGCAAATATTCATATTCATGCGTACAAATATTCTCGTTTTGCTTAATCTCTCCGTATAAAATAATCTAATCTGAAATTGCTACTCACTACATAAAAAGTTCAATTTACACTCTTTTTATATCCTTTTCAAGACTATTAGTCATTCTAAAATCGACTTAATTACTGTTTAAATAAAGGTGATATTTGTTCTTTCGCTTCTCCTGTGGAATATCAAATTACTGCGATCCTCAACCCGTCTGCCAGGCTTGGCGATTATGGCAAACTTTGGGAAAGCCTTTATCCAGCATTTGTCGCCCCCCAAACATCAGGACCGGAGGTGGCGGCGCGAAGTGTTTCACGCGCGCCACTAATAGACGTCACGGGGGGAGTCGTATAATACACCTCAGTCCCCCCCTGACCCGAGCCGGCCCACAGTGGCGGGCCAGCACCAATCGTGGGTTGTGGAAGCAGTGTTCGTTCTCATAACCTCTCCATGAGGTGAAACACCGGGAAGGTTTTTAGTCGGTAAGATTCCCATCCCATATACAGACCCCATCGCCCACCCCAGGACGGAGGACATCCATGAGGATTTTCCACCCCGGAAACAAACTAAAGGCCTTTGACCAGCAGTGGACCTTTATATGTTGAAGAAGAAGATATTTGTTTAAACCAAAGAAACTGAATGAATTTGAAACATTTGCGTTAGACTTAACGTTCCCTCCCACTCCAGGTGAGCGTCCATTCTCGTGCGACATCTGCGGAGCTCGCTTCACTCAGCGCTCCAACCTCCACTCACATCGCCGCGCGACTCACTTCGACGACAAACGTTACCACTGTGAACTGTGTCCAAAGAAGTTTAAACGAAGAAGGTACGTCAAATTATCCGGGATTCCGAGGCACAGACGGGTTTTGGAATGCAAAGATGGTCATCCATCCACAGACCAATCACGGCAAGCGTAACTTAACCTGATCGATGTACCTATGTTGAATATCTCCTCTGATTTTTGTGTTTACCGACGGTGAACGCTGCCAAAAACTTACAAGTCAACGGAACGCGGGCATAGTGGACCGCGTTCTTCCGCCGACCGTCAAACGACGTGGCGATCGCACTTCCTTTCGAACTGGCAGGCTAGCGAGTCATGGCCACGATATTTTAACGGTCACTAAAATGTAATTGGTTTTAAGTATTTAAAGTAAAGGATTGCGAAAGAAAACAAGATTACAACGAAGAAATGGCTCAAAGGCAACCAAGCCAAAAACTCAAAAAAATAATCATCAAATAACCAAATTGAAGCAATATCTCTCAACAGATTACTGGAATACCACATAAAAGCGTCACACACAGGCGAGCGGCCGCTAAAGTGCGGCATCTGTCATCTAGCGTTCGTGTACCCCGAGCATTACAAGAAGCACGTTCGGATACACAGCGGAGAACGGCCTTATGTTTGTGAGGTAAATATGTCCGCATACAATTTTATCTGTTAGTAGATAATACCTGCTTAGCTTTATTGTACCTTAGTAGATAAGATATATGGTTTATCTTTGATTAATGAGTCAAAACAAAACGGATCCACTCCTTGAGTGAGTCACTCAGAAGTCCAGACCAATGTTCGAATATCCCTACTAATATTATAAATGCGAAAGTAACTCTGTCTGTCTGTCTGTTACGCTTTCACGTTTTCACGTCTAAACCTCTGAACTGATTTTATTGAAATTTGGTACAAAGATAGAGTTGACCTTAAGAAATAGCATAGGACAGTTTTGATTCCGGACTTTTGAAGAGTTCTCTAGGAAACGCGATATAACCGAACTTCACGCGGGCGAAGCCGCGGTTGGAAAGCTAGTTAATAATAATTTATAAAGATTAAAAATAATATTATGTACAAGTAAAGTAGGATTGGAAATAAAATCTGTTAGTTTTCTCTCGAAGTTTTAATTTTTTTGATTTTTGAAGGAAATCTTCTTTAGCAACATGGAGCAGTTTTTTTTTTGATGGGGAAAAATATAGAATTCGCAGGAGCATGACTGACCCAACACCGTAATTGTTTGTTTTTTTTTTTTCCTATAGTGTATTCTATGTTTTTTAATGTTTCCAGTTTTTACTTCTCAGGGTCAATCCCACAACATGCAATTTTTTTTTAAATGAAACTTTTATTACGTCATCTCAAACTATTTCGTCTGTGTGTTGCATGTCGCGTGACGGTCAAGAGTAGGGATTTATATTATTTTATTTTTGAAACGTTATAAACCTGTGCTTAACCGCGGTTTCGTCTGATGGTTAGCAGCTATGCAATCCTTGATAATAAAGCGCGTTAGTTTATTAAGAGCCTATTCACTCTAGCCTTGAAGACACTTAAATTGTAGTCAGACAGAAAAACCGTCGCTGGTAAACTGTTCCAGTCCTTAGGTGTAAGCGGTATAAAGTGCTAAGGCGAACGCTTCGTCCGGATCGTAGTGGTGTCAACAACGTTAGGGGCGGGAAACTCGCCGTACGCCGGGTCGTCCGATGATGGATCAGCCACCACCACGTAATTCCCTCCTGGGCTAGGCTAGCTACTCATCGACTCTGCTCCGGGCTTTGGAGACTGTTTTGAGCTAAACCGAAAAAGACGAAGCAAATCGCTTCTTCCGGATCGCAGTAGTGTTAACAACGTTTAAATTTAATGATGGCGTAAATATCCGCGCATTGAATATCGAGAAATTTGTACGATCCGCGAATGAATATAAAAAAAAATGTATAATAATCTCTGCTACCATATAATGCTTGCAAAGCCCCGATGCTCACAAGAAAATAAAATTAAATGTGCCACACCCGACCTTCGTAAAATGAAAGATCAATTATTTTCAGTTACCAATGCCCGTTACGGACGACGAATGACTTTATGTGCAGTGTTGATGTGTACAAGTGCTTACTTAAGCGTGTGCCTAGCGCTATTATTAAAAGCAAAAGTGTTAGATATAAGTCAACTTAGAATTTAATAAGTTTTGTTATACTTTGCTAAAGTTCGTCGCCCCGTTATAGCATCGCCTTGTCATATGTATAGCTCGCACTACGTAGATACCTTTATCTGTCCGGGAGGGCAGAGGGGCGCGGGCGGGGGAGTACAGCGCCCTCCCGAACGTCGCCATATAAGGTAAGGAAAGCTTTCACGCGTTGCCATTGGCTACGGTTTAGTAAGCCGTTTTGTTACTATATTTGGTAAGGTGCTCGCAAATCCGCTGAGTTTATAAGCGGGTCAGCCGGCGAGGCACTCTCAGTTCTGTCTGGTTCTGCTATGAGTTAAGTTCTGTTTTGTTCTGACGTGAGGTTAGTTCAGTTCTGTCGTGAGACTCTATCGGGCTTACGTGAATGAAAGCTTTCCACACTGTTGCGTTAAGTTCAGTTTATCTTGCTCTGTTAATTATTGTGTAAATAGTAAGTAATTGTAAAGTAACTTGTGTATTCCGTTTGTGTATAGTTTAAGGTTAGGACTTTGTGTTGTGGTGATGTAAATAGTTAGGTTAGGATAGTTCGGTTGCAAATAAATTACTGTACAAAAGGTCAGTGATTTTATTAAACCTAGTGAAAGATAGGTCCTGTAGGTTGGCTAGGGACGCTAGGTTAGGCCGCAAGCTATCCCCCGCGTCATCAACAACACCGCCGGCGCAGAAGGCCGGCAAAAGTCCACACCGCTGTTGGCTCCTCATCAAGAAATCCCGGTCTCTAAAGCCGGAACCCGAAGAGCTCCTGGTTCTTCGAGGCCGGGTCATCAATAGTTTCTGGTCCTTCGAGCCGGATCAGCGAAGATGGTCGTCACACGCAGCCAGTGTGGGGAGGAGCGATGTCAGCTCGAGGAGGCACCAAGGTCAGCAGAGACCACGTCGGCTACCAGGTATGATCGGCGAGGTGCTATCACGACAACAGGAAAAGAACAAGCACCAGCAGAACTCACACAGCTCGCGCCAGGTGGTACGCACGGTCCATGTACGGGGCTGCGTAGGACACCACCGGCGCCAGTATCGGTCAGGTCGACCGCCAGCACGGCGCTACAGGTGCGCCAAGCAGAGCTCCCGCCAGGTGGTACGCGCGGTCCATGTAGGGGGCTGCGTAGGACACCATCGGCGCCAGCATCAGTTAAGTCGACCGTCAGCACGGCGCAACGGGTGCGCCAAGCAGAGCTCGAGGCCGAAGAGCGGCTTATGGAGATTCGACGACGTGAACTCCGTAGAGAACAAGAGCTCAAGAAACTCCTGATGGAACAGGAGATGTTGCATCAAGAACTCCGCATGGAAGAGGAGTTTGTAAAGAAGCAGCTTGAGTTGAAGGTCATGGCTATCGAAGTAGAAGGTAGTCAACGAGACCCTGTTGAACCCCTCGCAATTGACCCCGTGGAGGACAGGGTCAATACATGGCTTACGAAAAGTGAACAATATGCTCCCAGCACGGAGCGGGCGCCGCCGCCACCCTCCGCGCACTCCGCACAGAGGCGGACGCTGCCACAGCCGGAGCGGGCGCCGCAGATGCCGCTGCCAACCCCCGCGCGCCCCGCGGAGAGGGCGACGCCGTCCCGGCCGGCGCGCGCGCGTTCCTGTCAGTCACTCGAGGAGCCCGCGCGAGACGCACGCTGTAGCGAGCGCGCACACGTCGCTGATAGATTATTACGCGTACATGAGTGTTCCCCGACACCAATGCAGCAGGAAAGTTCACCTATCGAACAGCTAGCAGAGGCGATAAGAAGTATGGGACACCACCGGCCACCGCCACGACAGGTGATTGATCTACCGGTATTCAGCGGATCACCATCAGAATGGCTTGCATTTAAATCAGCCATGAGAGACAGCACACGACTGTACAGCTTCTCACCAATAGAAAACATAGCACGCCTTCGTAATTGTCTACGGGGGGAGGCCCGCGATTGTGTAGCGGCCTTATTACATACCACGAGTGATCCTGAGATCGTGATGAGGGCACTGGAACAGTCCTTTGGAAGGCCAGAAGTCATCGTGGATCGCGCCCTCGACGACATAAAGAAATTACCGCGCCCAGGAACGTCCAGTGTCGAGTTAAATAGTTTTGCAGTGAAATTACAAAACATTGTGTGCGTGTTACAAAACATTGATCAACGTAACTATCTAAATAATCCAATGTTAGTGCGTGAAGTTGTAAATAAACTTAGGCCGCATATACAGTCTCGGTGGGCTGATTACGCGGAAGAATTCGGTTCTTTTGAAGTGCCGGAGATAGTGACCTTGAGTGACTTTCTGACGCGCGAAGCGGACCGCGGACTAAAACATGCATATTCTAAACCCACTACGCAAGATGATAACGCGCGTAAGGACTGTATGCAGTTAAAATGTAAAACAAAATGTAATGACAGTTCGAGTCATGTACGATCGAAAACTCTCGCCAAACGAGCGAGCTTTAACGTCACCGCGAGTGAAAAACTGTGTACATTATGTAAACAGGGTCACGAATTGCCCAAGTGCGAACAATTTTTAAAAATGAACACTAGTGAACGTTGGAAATTAGTGAAAGACAATCGTGTTTGTTACAAGTGCTTAGTGAAAACTCATAGGCGCAATGAGTGTAAAGCGAAAGGATGCTGTGTACAAAATTGTGACCGGCCACATCACAAACTCCTTCACTACGTAAGTAACCAACCACAATTAGATGCACCAGAGTCGACCGCAGCCCAGGAGACAGTAATGACTGCTACCATAAGTTCTAGAGTCTTACTGAAAGTCTGTCCGGTAAGATTGTACGGTCCGCGCGGTGAGATGAGTACGTATGCCTTGCTTGACGAAGGATCGACAGTCACGCTCATCGAACAGGATACAGCCGCCGCAATAGGAGCTGATGGACCTACCAGCAAGCTCACCATCTATGGGGTAAGCACAGCCGCGGGAGAGGTCGACAGCAAGGTGGTTGAGGTCAAGGTCAGAGGTCATGCATCCGACTCGCATCGAATAAAGGCTCGCACAGTGAAATCATTGACGAACTATAGTCAATCAGTGCCAGCGAGTGTTTTAGAGTTGCCGCATTTACGTAAATTACGTCACACAGAGGTATGTTATGAAAACGCACGCCCAACTATATTAATAGGTGCAGACAATTGGTCTCTCATTGTGACCCGACAGCTGAGACACGGAAAGAAGTCGCAACCTGTCGCCTCACGTACCACGCTCGGGTGGGTGGTACTAGGTAATTTACCTACGAGTATTATCGACAGTGAAAACAATGGAGTTCATCATACACATTTTAGTCACTCAGCAAATGACCAATCATTAGAAGAATTAGTAAGAAGCCATTTTCACATCGACTCACTCGGAGTTAGTACTTTAACGAAAGTACGTACAGAAGATCGACACGCTGTCGAAATATTCAACAAAACAGTAAAACGAGCAGAAGGTCAATATCACGTGGGACTGCTATGGCGCGAAGAGATCGCTAAAATGCCGCCTAGTTATGATTACGCATTCCGCCGACTAAGGGCAATTGAGAGAAAAATGGATAAGAATGCGGAATTTGCAACTAGCTACCAGAAGCAGGTAAGCAACCTACTAGAAAAAGGTTATGCTGAACCCGCGACCCACGAAGATATGCAATCAGATAAGGCGTGGTACCTACCGCATTTCGCGGTAACAAATGTTAACAAACCTGGCAAGTTTCGATTAGTTTTCGACGCCGCAGCTGTGTGCAACAATGTTAGTTTGAACAGTAAGTTATTAGAAGGACCTGACCTTCTGAATTCACTGCCTAATATTTTATTTAGATTTAGAGAAGGCAGAATAGCAGTGACTGCAGATATTGCAGAAATGTTTTTAAGAATAAAAATATTACCACGTGACCAACCTGCTCAAATGTTCCTGTGGCGGGGCAATGACCGCGGCAACCATCCGCGTAAGTACAAAATGACGTCTATGATATTTGGCGCAACAAGTTCGCCATTTCTAGCGCATAGTGTACGGAATAAAAATGCTCAAAACTACGGTGAGTCTCACCCTATGGCTTTGGAGGCCATACAGAATAATCACTATATGGACGATTATTTAGACAGTTTTGACTGCGAAGAAAGGGCCGCCGAGACGGTGCGGCAAGTTGATTACGTGCTACAAGAAGGCAAGTACATACCGAAATCGAGTCGATTGTACAAACTCGACCCATTTGTAGGCAAGGATGGCCTGCTGAGGGCGCGCGGGCGTATTGGAGCCGCGCACCTGCCCGAAGAAATGAAGTGCCCTATTATTTTAGATGGGCGAAATCCAGTAATACAAAAACTTATTGGGAAGCATCATGAACTCGCGGCTCATGCGGGCAATGAACGCGTGGTCAATGACCTCCGACAGTTTTACTGGATACTGCATTTGCGACCGTCGGTAAAATTTGTTGCAAGAAATTGTCAGTGGTGTAAAATAAGAAAGAGTAAACCACTGATACCTAGCCTGGGTGACCTACCCAGTGCCCGTATTAATCCTTTTTGTAAACCTTTTACAAGTACAGGTGTCTTCCGGCGGCCTACGAGAAAGGTCGTCGTCCTCCCGGTTGGAAGTGAGGCTGCGACTGGGAGTCTTCGCCGGGGGGAGAATGTTACGGACGACGAATGACTTTATGTGCAGTGTTGATGTGTACAAGTGCTTACTTAAGCGTGTGCCTAGCGCTATTATTAAAAGCAAAAGTGTTAGATATAAGTCAACTTAGAATTTAATAAGTTTTGTTATACTTTGCTAATGTTTGTCGCCCCGTTATAGCATCGCCTTGTCATATGTATAGCTCGCACTACGTAGATACCTTTATCTGTCCGGGAGGGCAGAGGGGCGCGGGCGGGGGAGTACAGCACCCTCCCGAACGTCGCCATATAAGGTAAGGAAAGCTTTCACGCGTTGCCATTGGCTATGGTTTAGTAAGCCGTTTTTTACTATATTTGGTAAGGTGCTCGCGAATCCGCTGAGTTTATAAGCGGGTCAGCCGGCGAGGCACTCTTAGTTCTGTCTGGTTCTGCTATGAGTTAAGTTCTGTTTTGTTCTGACGTGAGGTTAGTTCAGTTCTGTCGTGAGACTCTATCGGGCTTACGTGAATGAAAGCTTTCCACACTGTTGCGTTAAGTTCAGTTTATCTTGCTCTGTTAATTATTGTGTAAATAGTAAGTAATTGTAAAGTAACTTGTGTATTCCGTTTGTGTATAGTTTAGTGTTAGGACTTTGTGTTGTGGTGATGTAAATAGTTAGGATAGTTCGGTTGCAAATAAATTACTGTAAAAAGGGTCAGTGATTTTATTAAACCTAGTGAAAAGATAGGTCCTGTAGGTTGGCTAGGGACGCTAGGTTAGGCCGTAAGCTATTCCCCGCGTCATCAACAACACCGCCGGCGCAGAAGGCCGGCAAAAGTCCACACCGCTGTTGGCTCCTCATCACCAAATCCCGGCCTCTAAAGCCGGAACCCCAAGAGCTCCTGGTTCTTCGAGGCCGGGTCATCAACAACGTCTGCTGACCCGATGTCTGGCAAAATGTTCCGTATTATGTCATGTGTACTAAATATCCTATTGTTTAGTATAATTAGATATATATTACAGATAGAAATATTTGAATGTGTGTGTGTTCCCCGAATGGTCTGTAGATATCCTTCCCCAGCGATTATAATGGCGTCCGAGTGTGCCATCTTTCTTTATACGCGTTGCCCCAATGCGAACGCACGCAACCGATCGCGTTCACAGGTTTTTTCGGCCTTTTTAACTTGCCTACTATGTATTGTACCGATTACAAGGGCGTTCGAACGCCAAGGTGACATCCGCCATCTTTATATATATACCGCCTCGACACTGGTTTCGGACTGACAGCCGACGACCAACGTGTCGCCAGGCTCCCGTCAACGTCAGTGTTGCCAGGGAGGCCGGCCATTTTATACCAAACTGGCCTTTTATTCTAAAGAATAATGATGTATCTGTTGTCAGATCTGCGGCAAGTCGTTCAACTCGCGCGACAACCGCAACACTCACCGCTTCGTGCACAGTGACAAGAAGCCCTACGAGTGTGTCGCGTGCGGCGCCGGCTACATGAGGAAACAGCTGCTCTACGCACACATGAACACCAGCGTACGTACACACATACCGCTTATGGCTAAACAATAACATCCACACAGACAGGTCCATTGATGAAGTTAAGCTATGGTTGCCGTGGTTGGTCTGAGGATGGGTAACCAACATTACCTCTGTAAATGGCGGCAACCTTACGAGTACAACTCGTATTTAAGTATTGGATTCTCAATTTTTTTTTAATAATTATAAACTAGCGCTTTACTGCAATCCCGCCTGATGGCAAGCAGTGATGCAATCTTTGATGGTAAAGACCAATCACTTAAAAAAAAACTTAGTGAATACGAAGGAAGACGGCAGTTGAGCGAGGTGGTGCAACGTTAAACCCAACAACACGACCAACGATGCTGCGCCAGAGGGAGATAGATGTGGAGACCCTCCACGACCAAACTCCCGACACAACAACATTTGACGCATCGTACCCGGCACACGTCGCAACACAACTGCTCAGACTCGTCCTCCGTACGGCTTCACCAGACATCATGCCGGAACACGACGAATCGCTTGGCGGCAAGGCTTTGTCTGGTGGGTGGTAACTTCTGCCGGCAGCCGATGTTATGGCCTACCATCAATAAAATAAGAGCGCCGGGCCTCCCCCCGCACCTCTTCCTACAGCGAGGTACGAGGCGCGTGAGTCAGTGGTCTGAGAACTGCTTGCTGCTTCTCTCGGTTACCTAAAAATGTTTTTCTATGACCATTTGGTTGTTTGATTTGGTCTTGGATGTTTATCTATAAATGAGGATTTTTAGTCATCGTCCAGATTTCGATATATTAATCTATGGCGAAAATCATTAAATACGTGGTTTTTGCAACACAACTGCTCAGACTCGTCCTCCGTACGGCTTCACCAGACATCATGCCGGAACACGACGTATCGCTTGGCGGCAAGACTTTCTCTGGTGGGTGGTTACTTCTGTCGGCAGCCAATGTTATGGTCTACCACCACCCCACCTACCACCCTTCCTACTTACTATATACCATCAAACAAGCATCTTCTTACTCAGGTGCAGGTGCAGGGTGTATAATAAATGCAGGAGTTATAAAAATAACAATTAATTTGCCTCTTATCTCCTTTGCAGGGCCATCTGGCGGAGTCAATAGTAGTCAATCAACCTAGGGTCATCAAAGTTAGTGAAAATGTAAGTGCTTTACTACTTATAGTAGATTTTAAGGAACTGACGGCACGGTTGGTGCAGTGGCTAAGCCATTGACTACTGCGCTGTGTGTCATGGGTTCGATCCCCGCAGGGAAAACATATTTGTATGACTTGCAAGTAGTTGTTCCGGGTGTGGCTGTTTGTGTATGTGAGTTTTTTTTTTTATAACATATTATAAACTAGCGCTTGACCGCAATCCTGCCTGATGGTAAGCAGTGACGCAATCGTTGATGGTAAAGCGCACTAGTTTATTAAGAGCCTATTCACTCTAGCCTTGAAGACGCTCAAATTGTAGTCCGACGGAAACACCGCCGCTGGCAAATTGTTCCAGTCCCTCGATGTACGCGGTATAAAGGAGGAGGCGAAACGCTTCGTCCGGATCGTAGTGGTTTTAACAACGTTTCAACGAGTTTATATGTTTGTAAACGCACCCAAGATACAGGAGAAATTTCTAGTATGGAGCATTGTTAAAAAAAGTCTATCGTTAACTTTTACTCGATGATTAAAATTGGGCAAAATAACGTTTCAATAAAAAAGATAAAAAAACGTTTTCAATTAAAGCACCGAAGTGGCAATGGGCTGGTCACATATGCCGCAGGACCGACAACCGTTGGGGTAAACGAGTCCTCGAGTGGAGACCGCGTCTCGGCAAACGTAGCGTAGGACGCCATTGGGCGAGATGGAGCGACGACATCAAAAAGGTGGCTGGTAGTGGCTGGCGGAGAACTGCTCAGGATCGAGCTTGTTGGCGTGCCATGAAGGGGGCCTATGTCCAGCAGTGGACGAGTAGGGGCTGATGATGAAGAATTAAAGCACCTGCTACTAATCTCTTCACCACCTATGGTTGACTGGTAGAGAATGCCTAAGGCATTAAGTCCGCCTCTGTACATTTTTTTGTGCAAAAGAATAAATAAATGTGTGAAAGATGATATGGTTAGAAAGTTTAAAGGCTGAAACTGAGTTAACCAGGCTTACGTACGCGCGTGTTCACGCGGGCGGGCTCCGTTGTGAACGCGACGGCTCCCGTCGCAGATACCCATCGCGAGCAGGATTTACGCATCATCACGCATCGGGAAAATCTACTCCCTTTTTTCCTAACTAAATTAAAATTAAACCTACCCCCTTATTCATAAACGCTGCTTAAAGTTAGCTAGTGATTAGCGATTTACCATACATTATTGACCTTTTAAGGTCACTTAACTTTAATCATCGTTTATGAATAAGCACCTTCAACACTGTGGTGTTTATTCATAAAGGATGATTTAAGTAAAGAATAAGGGGGCTTATCTATTTCATACATAATTACGATTTTTTAAACAATAAACTGATTTTTATTGTTTTCAGAGCACGAATCAACCAGAAATCACCAACATAGAGGCGAAAAATAGTAAATTTGATTCGGTGAGTTAAATAAAATCAAAAGTAATTTATCTAAATTAGGCTGAGAATCAGCATCTTTTGCACGTCAATATTACTTACATAAGACAGTCCCCCAAACCGTCCGCCCTTCGCCACTTTCTAGTGCTTTTGCTGGGAAGAAGAACAACTCCCCATTAAAAAAAAAAACAACAACAAACAACCATATTAGAGCAATCATTAAAAATCATCATCGCCATTCAGACGAAAGATATCCACAGTCGAACGTAGGTGACATTCTTCACTCTGCAAGGTGACATTGCCTGGTCCTGTGGTTATATCATCCGATGTTACTCGCTACTGGTTGATTCCAAACATGGCCAGCTGATAAATTCTGTGAAAATCTAACCATGAAAAATTAGCTGAACTGAATTTAGAGTGAGCTGTCAGTATATAGTAAAAGTAGGTAGGCTCCCGACAAGACTACTGACTGTACTGTACTACTGACGGTACTGACGACCTGGTGAAGGTCGCGGGAAACCGCTGAATGTGGGAGGCGCAGGACCGATCGTCGTGGAGATCCTTGGAAGATGCCTATGTCCAGCAGTGGACGTCTTTTGGCTGAAATGATGATGATGAATGATGATGTCAGTATATCTACAAACACCACATGCAAAACATGCGTCATACTGACATCACACGAATTCTAGATCTCGCAAGCAGAATTTACCGTGCAACTAGCATTATACAACTTCCCAACAGACTCAACATCTATATGTGAATGCTTCGATCACTTATAGGTAGATTAGATACACAGTCTCGAACAAAACTTATCAAAAATGGTGACAAGTATCAAGCAGTCTAAAGTAGTCAAAATAAATATACATTAATTTAAAATCAGCCTTGTAGTATATGCGTTTAATCATTCGACGCTGACACAGACCAGCACTGTCTCGAGCGTACCACGTCGTTCTTACGAGAGGCACAGGCGAAAGTAGACGTGTCGGTAGTCTGTCCGTTAAGTGCGTGTGAGAGCCTGTGATATCCAACGATGGGAAGGGTATTACCAACCTTAAGTTCAGTGTATAAAGTTCTTATCAAAAAGCAGTATAAAAAGCCATTATTTTTTACGACCGAGTCTGACATCAAACCAAATTCAACCTTACACGTATGTATTAAAGTCAGAATTATAAAGTAAGTACTAAATGAAAGAAGCACCGAAGTGCTGCGTTGTGCGCTTGTTCAGTTCAACCATTTTTTTTTACGCTGATTTTGAATCTAGTGTATATATGTATAAGTGATCAATGTGTAAATGTGAATTTTACACCGTACTCCTCATGACTTTGAACTATCAATCCCTAGAATTAGTTACAGCTCACCCATCACTTAAGTTTTCTTGATGAGATTGTGACGGAATCGGAACTGCTGTTCCCTCCCCCCACTGTTGAGATTCAAGGACTCCTCTCTTAAAGGGGATGGTCTGTTGTCTACTATGCGGGCTCAGTCAACCAACTGGGATGAATAGTCCATAATTTAATGTGTCCAAGACCTAACACAGCTTAAAAAAAAGCTAGTTTGCTAATATTAATATAACTTTTTTTTTTTTTGCTTTTTTTAGATTTTTGAAGATAGTGAATTAGAGGCGAGCGTAAAGTCTGTTGGTAAGCCTTATTTTATTATTTCTTTCAGATGCTTCTTAATATTGCCACTATATGAATCTTATGTCATTTTTGAGGATAATGTTCTCGTAGTTTTTTATATACCCTGTTTTTTATTTTTTAAATTCCTGTTTGTTGAAACTGTTCTCTCACCATTTACAATTCGATTTACTTTTTTATATTATTACGTTTTTATTTTTATTGTACTACCGGTTCGGTGCCACTTTTAATTGTTTATTATACATATATACCTTCCTCTTTAATCACTTTATCTCCGTAAAATCCGTTGCGCAGTTTTAAAGATTTAATCATATAAAGGGACATAGGGAAAGAAAAATGACTTTGTTTTATAATATGTAACATAAAAATTTATGATTTTAGTGAAATCGGAGGCGGAAGTGCATCTAGAAGGCGCCAAGTTCTACATAACGGATAATAAGAATTTAATATTACAAGACAGTGGTTAGTATGCTTTTATCTTAACACTAGCGATACTTTCTGGGTTCGCTTGAGCGACGATTATATACGGACGACAGCAGGTCAAGCTAGCTACCCGAAACTGTTAAATATTCCCAATCAACCTTAAGTCTTAATGCTTTAGAAATAAAGTTGAAAATCTGATAAAGAAATCTGACAGATTGTAGTAGCTTGGTGTGCTGTCGTCTGTAGAAATCGTAAACGTCTTTACATAATCAGGCTATAATGTTCCCACTCGTGGGACACAGGTGGGTCTCGGGGAGAGGGAGTGGGCCGTAATCTACCACGCTGGCCCAGTGCGGGTTGGTAGATGTTACATGTCTTAGAAGTTTTTGACTCTTGGACATGCCTCACGGTGTTTTGGTTCACCGTTTTGAGAGCTGTGGTGAAGAAATATTTAAAAAAAGTAAAGCGCCTGTCGGGGTTCGAACATACGTACTAGAACGCTAGGCCACCACTGCTCTAACGCTAAACGTCTACGATGTATTTTAATTTGTTACCAAACAAATTGTATGTTTCTACAATAGGAATTGTTCCTGGGTAAAAAAAATATTCTATTTAGTCGGTCATTAAGATTATAGGAAAATATTGAATACGTATATTTTGTTTTATCAAATCAATAAAAATTGACAAATATAAAAGGCATCAAAGATCACGGGTGGTGGCTGGTGACGTCACTGGCCGCTAAAAAGTGTAGCGTGCAGTGACGTCACACGAGTTTTCAACGCGCTGTGTCGTCTTCGTTTTTTGTTTAGATGAAAAAAGAAAAAAATACGTGTCTAGTATTTTTGGAAAACTTATTTTTTTTCTCTTGATTATTTTAGTCAAATACATTATTACTAGTTGCATCGAGTCATTGATTAATTGGCACAACCTTTTCCAAGCTACACTTAAATAAATCTTTTATACAGTCAGTTCAACCAATTTTGAAATTTATTCCGTAAGCATAAGGATTTCATTAGAAGAAAAAAAGTCATTTGTCACGCCTCCAACGTATAGTCCAATAGCAGACAAAATTGATTGAACGAATTGTGAAATAGGTTTTATTTTGTTTATGGAATATGGTTTTTATTTTGATGTTTAGATTAGTTTCTACATCAAAATCCATTTATTCCAGTTAGGCTGAGAATCAGCACTTTTTAAACGTCTATATTACATAAGATAGTCGCTACTTCCTAATGCTTTAGCTGGGGACTCTCAAATACACTTCGTATTTGAGAGTCCCTTATAAGTTTTATATATTACTAGCTGCGCCGCGCGGTTTTACACGCTAGAACCTTCCTGGATTAATGGTCTATCCAACGCAAAAAGATTTTTACAAATCGGACCAGGAGTTCTTGAGATTAGCGCGTTCAAACAAACAAACTCTTCAGCTTTATATATTAGTATAGATTATTGCGAATGATTTCATTTATTGTCGTATAGATAATTCCACACTGTATACATTATTTTGTTAATTTTTTTGATTTGGAACACCTTATTTTTTCAGATAAAACAACTTTAAATCTAATACAAGAAGGCGAAGAGTCTACCTTGCTAACTATACGTAAGTTTGAATTAATATAATAAATATATTGAAAACCAATATTGAGGTATCGAAATGAATTCTGGTAAAGATGTCGCCGCTCCATTCTCCGTTCCCTTTTTTGTTTTTCCCGGTGAGAAATCATCAAATGGCCCCCGCTCTGGGCGGAGTGGCCCTTCCACTCCGCCCAGAGCTTATTAGAATTTTTAAAGAGCGTGTTAGAATTTTACTTACTAAAATCCACCCGTGTTCCTGCAGTTAAGTATGTGCTAAGGCCACGGTATAGCTTTCAAGCAATCCGTGGCATTCAGCATGCCTTTGGAGCGCAAGACTCGGACTGCGCTCGCATATAGGATGCTTCAAACTACATCATACATTTACTCGGTGTTAGGTCATAACATCGGCTGCCGGCAGAAGCTACCACTGACCATATAAAGTCTTGTCGTCAAGCGATTCGTCATGTTCCGGCATGATGTCTGGTGAAGCCGTACGGAGGACGGGTCTCAGCAGTTGTGTTGCGATGTGTGCCGGGTACGATTCGCCAAATGTTGTTGTGTCGGGAGTTTGGTCGTGGAGTCTCCAGATTAATCTCCCTCTGGCGCAGCATCGTTGGTCGTGGTCGTTTAACATTGCATCACCTCGCCCAACTGCCGTCTTCCTTCCTATTCACTCAGTTTTTTTGAGTGAATAGGCTCTTATTAAACTTTACCATCAACGATTGCATCACTGTTTACCATCAGGCCGGATTGCCGTGAAGCACTAGTTTATAATTAATAATAAAAAATAACGTGCGTCATTATAATACATGATATTTAGATTTTTTTTTAAATTCTTTAAAAATCGATACCTAAATATATATATATTTGCTGATGTTTAGTTGTTATTGGATAGACGAATTGGGCTGGTTTTATAATACAGTTTAAATTCCACGGTGTATATTTATTTTATAAATACTATACTAAATTTTTTTATGTGGATGTATACATAATTATGTAAATGAATTGGGACTTTTCATAAAAACACTCTATTATTATTGTTTATCATATTATTTTACTCAATTTTATTAATCCGTTTTTTTATACCACAGATAATATAGGAGAGAGAGCCGAGGGCACTATACTAGAAGCTGTAGATGCCGATCAACTCGGAGAACAGACTGAGGTTAGTATGAAGGTTATTTATTCTAATAAAGCAACTCGTTTGTAGTGCAGAACAGATTTGCATTAGATGGCAGCGAGTTCACAGATCATGACATATTAGATATTATGACTTTTCTACACCCCCTCCATACAATATGTAAAGAAAACCCTGTCCGACCTATAAGGATAATAAAGGTTAGGTACATGAGCAAATATAATATAAATTTTACGTAATCATAATAGTAAAAATACTAACGAAATTTGAAGTAATTTTTTTTCCCGCGAATTAATTCGAACTTCCCCGAAATTTAGTAATTTTTAAGAAAGTGACAACACCATTTTGACGGTATTATTATAAGTGATACCACGTGCTACCATGTGCCGCGTGCCCTGCCCCCCGTCGCCCGCGCATGTATTGCCTACTGCACATTTCTTAAGTTATTTAGGGGTTTTTTTTAAGTTTAGCCCGGCTTTGTGGTCGTTAGTAGAATCAGTTATCGATACCTAACAATACCTTCATGGATTGGAGTGGAGAGGGTTTTCTTTACATATAGTATATCTACTTAATGAATATGCTAACACTAGCTGCGTCTCGCGGTTTCACTCACATGAGAATCGATCTCGTGAGAATATCGGGGTGAAAAGTATCCTATGTGTTATTCCTGGTTATAAACTTCTAGCGGCCGCCAGCGACTTCGTTCGCGTGGTTTAGTTATGTTCCGCTCCTATTAGTCACAGCGTGATGTTATATAGCCTAAAGCCTTCCTGGATTAATGTGCTACAGTAGTTCCTGAGATTAGCGCGTACAAACAAACTCCTCAGCTTTATATATTAGTATAGATTTGTGTGCCAAATTCCATCCAAATCTGTTCAGTAGTTTTTGCCTGAAAGAGTAACGGACACACATCTAAACTTTTATTTATTTATTGGGATCTCCAACAGAGGATAAGAAGGGTCTTTTTACGTGTAGTCTTTCAATCACAGAAGACCACAGCATGCGCACATAACATAGTAGCAATTCAAAATGTATTGCATCGGTCTTACAAGCATTATTTTTAACATTAATGAGGTTACCAAGACATTGGAACCGTAGTAGACTGCACGGTTATCGCAGTGGTTAATATTTGACACTTTGGGCAGCTTGACCTGCTGTCGCTCGCTCATAAATGGCAAAACAATTAAACAGCTCAATTATTTTAATATTTCAGATCGTAGCTAATGATGAAAATGGCGGGATGGTGCGTCTCATACAAATCAAACTGCCGGACGGGAACAACGGATGGGTCGCTATCAACCGCTGATACTAGATAAGGAAGACAGAAGACTGCCCTTAACACGAACACCATACAATCATCATTATCTGGTTCCTCTTTATCTAACCATGTGGGGTCAGCGTCCAGTCTAACCGGATTATTTATTATACATTTATTTCATAAGCCTAATATGATAAACCATCATCCATTATCAACCTTTTTATCGTCCCACTGCTGGGCACAGGTCTCCTCTCATAAAGAGAAGGATTGAGCGTAATCACCACGCTTGTTCAATGCGTATTGGCGATTTCAGACTTAAAGTCCAGGTTTCCTCAAGATGTTTTTCTTTACCTTCAGTCATTGGTGTCTAAGATATACTTAGAAAGTACATATAACTTTAGAAAAGTTTCATTGGTACTTGCCTGACCTGGAATCGAACCCGTGCACTCATACTTGAGAGGCTGGTGTTTTAACCACTAGGCCACCACGACTCTCTAGGCCACCACGAGTCACTAGGCCACCACGACTCGACATGGTAAACAATGCCGGCAAATTCCTTATTCACTGTATTTTTATGTTCAGTCTGTCTTTTTGATTTCATTTATTAAGAAAAGGACAGGATAAAATATTAGAGTTAGACGTGATATAACTATAAAAAAATACTTAAAATTACTATAAGCGCTTACTACGGCTTAGACACTGCTTAGGCGCCTACGGAGGACGGGTCTGAGCAGTGGTGTTGCGATGTGTGCCGGGTACGATGCGCCAAATGTTGTTGTGTCGGGAGTTTGGTCGTGGAGGGTCTCCAGATCAATCTACCTCTAGTGCAGCATCGTTGGTCGTGTCAACTGCCGTCTTCCTTCCTATTCCCTCAGTGTTTTAATTAATTAACTTTCGCGCTTTACCATCAACGATTGCATCTCTGCTTACCATCAAACGGGATTGCGGTCAAGCACTAGTTTATTGACAGAACTAAACTTCTCCTATCTCTTAATGGAATAGAAAGGAAAAGATGGACTGAACTTAAATTTTTTTTAGTTTGTGGACAAGGGAATCAGAGCCAGGAAAGGAGATGTTTCAGAAATGTATGGAGCCTGGGCCAGCACATTGTACACTTAATCCTAGGTATAGTTACGCTATAGTTAATTGTTTTTAATGTTAATTTCGCATATTTTGGCTTAGTTTTTATACAGATTCAATTTAATTCGGCCAAGGAGTGCTACACAACTACTAATAAATGCGCTGGGCTCCTGTTCGGGTTCATTGCTATGCTGATCCAATATGTGGGATTGTTCATGACGGGCTTCCACACAGGCGTGCTGCTCGCCATCGCCGGTCTGGCCGTCTATGACGCTTTCCTGGACGCCCGTCCAACAACTTACTGGCTCTGCGCGGTAGTCTTACTTTGTTCGGGAATATTCTCTGCTGTGATAACCCTTAATTGGAAAAAAGTTGTGGGAGCGTGCAAAATTGGAGCCCGTTGTTTCACCTCCCTGCTGGTTATCCTGGCTAACGTTAGCAGCTTGGCCAGCAGCGGCCATTGTGGGGCTCACAGCGCAGTGTGCCCTCACTGCCACAGGGATATACCACGAACAGAGTATCAGCGCACAGTAGCGCCACCTGAAAGCGCAACAATCACGACCGATGACGACGCACAGAACTAAAGCAACGGAAATACAAATATTTATACCAAGTGCGGACCGTTCACGGAGATGTGATCTCTAAGTCATATGTCGAGGCGCTTCAGAAGAAGGCGCAAATGTGCAAACTGGAGTGGCGAGTGCAGCACTCTTCAGAGCGATTCCACACACCTGACCGTCCGGGCAGGATTCGAGGCCGCCCCTCCTGCCGACAGTGATGATGACTTGAACCAGATCGCAGATAAAACGGATCGCAGTTTAATTTTATATTATATTATTCTAAATTGTTTTCCAGTATTATTTTTATTCCATTCATATAATTATTACAAATACCTAGTGTTTGTCATTAATTTGTATTTCAGGTCACGTCTCATACAGAGAAGGATTGATCGTAATCACCACGCTTGCTCAATGCAACTTGGCGATTTCAGACATAAAGTCCAGGTTTCCTTATTCCAGTCGATTACAATTTACTTACCAGTGAAAGATGTCATCAGTGGGCCGATTAATCCCACAGGTGACGAGAAGTCCAAACATGACAGTACAATTTAATGGCCCCAGCGTCGAGGGGACATTCTGTACCTCAACTGATAACAATTACGACCCTGTAATAAGCGTCCTTTGCGCCATGTATATAGCTTTCGGCATAGTTTACACATTGTTTGGGTACTTATCGCTGTTTCAAAGTCACTATGTTCCTTACGGGTTTCACCTTTGGTTCTGCCATTGTTTATCTAATTTGTCTCCAAGAATACCTGATGCCTCCGTACGGAAACGTTGTTGTGGCTTTGTGCGCTGGGCTCCTGTTCGGGCTCAGTGCTATGCTGATCCAGTATGTGGGATTGTTCATGTCGGTCTTCCACACAGGCGTGCTGCTCGCCATCGCCGGTCTGGCCGTCTATGACCCTTTCCTGGACGCCCGTACAACAAGTTACTGGCTCTGCGCGGTAGTCTTACTTTGTTCGGGGATATTCTCCGCTGTGATAACCCTTTATTGGAAAAAAGTTGTGGGAGCGTGTAAAATTGGAGCCAGTTGTTTCACCTCCCTGCTGGTTATCCTGGCTAACGTTAGCAGCTCGGCCAGCAGCGGCCATTGTGGGGCTCACAGCGCAGTGTGCCCTCACTGCCACAGGGACATACCACAAACAGACCATCAGCGCATAGAAGCGCCACCTGAAAGCGCAACAATCGCGAAATACAGATATTTAGACCAAGTTCGAACCGCTCACGGAGATGCGACACGCGATGATCTTGCGAACGGTACTGACGGTGCGAATTCGTCTACGTCACTAAGATGGCCAATCGCAATATCAACTTGCAGGACTTCGCTCAAAGGTGACGCATTCTTTTTCGTTAGCCGGCAATTTTCGATTTTTTAAGCCCCAATATGACTGATTAGAAGAAAAACAGGTAGTAGACATGACGAAGCCCTGGCACTATAACGAAAAATGAGATCAGACTTCATCATAACAACTTTTTATAGCAATATATTCAGTGTGACTACCATGAGTTTTCATTACGAAGACTCGATCATCGATATGGAGCGCGTTTGACTCATCGATTGTCCCGCTTCAAGGTTGTAAGAACTCTCAACCAATGAGAGCGTCAAACGTGCTCGAGGTGTATGATCGAGTCTCGTAATGGAAACTCATGGTAGCCACACTAACATGTCTTGGTGATCAAAATTTTTAATACCAGTAGTGACTACTAACTAGTAGTAGACTAGTCCAGTCATTTAGGCGCCTTTTTTGCTCTTAAGGCTGGATTCAACGACCGCAATTTGACTTTATTGTAAAAAAATAATAATAAAATAAGCATATTCGTATAAAACTCTTGTTTTAAAAAATAAAGTAAAATTGTGGTTTGTGAATTTTGTCCGAAGGGATTAACCATACAGTCCCTTGGCTAACAACACCGCTCATCATCATCTCAGCGTTAATCCCAGTCGCATCCGCAGCTTTTTCAGCTTTGGAGTCTGGGGTCCGATTTACCAGTCTAACTGCTGATTTTGGCTAAACTTTGATATTTTCCGTGAAGCGACTGCCGTCTGACCTCCATAACCCGAAGGCGATATCTAAGCATTACATTTAGACCAATTGTTAAACTTTTGAGGGCTCCCACAACCCGTAACGACTGCCACTAGATGTTCATATGGCAACCGGGACCAACGGCTTAACGTGCTTTCCGAGGCACGACCAGACCAGTGCAAATATTCATGTTCATGCATACAAATATTTGCACTGTGCGGGGATCGAACCCGCGCCTCCTTGCACAACGGCCGCGTTCGCTACCGCTACGCCACGGAGGCTGTCATGGCTAACAACACCGCTAAAGTCGAAAATTGGCGGTTTTTACATTTTAATGCAATGGCATTATTATTAACGCGCAATGCACATTGTTCATCCAATGGGATGAACAATGTGCATTGCGCGTCGAACCATTAGTCTCATGATATAGATTTCAGCCAATCAGAAGCCGTAATTCAAAAAAGCGTCGTAGTAGCGATAGAAAAATCCACAGATTTTTTTTTTAAATAGACAGTTTTTTTCGTCTCCTGTAAAGTTGGTAAAAATGGCTTAAGCGGTGTTGTAAGCTTAAGAACGTTATTCCATTTTGTCCATACAAGACAACATTTTTGTATGAAGTGCGTACGCGCCCGTTTGACTTTACGGTCGCGTACGCACTCCATACAAAATGGTTGACTGTGATCAATCCCTTAGTCGATAGTTTATTACGACAGCTAGTAGTCAGCTTTTCGTTAGATCGAATTGTTAAGATAAATGTTCTTCTTAATGCTAGAGTAAATAATCATAAACAAATTATGTATTTTAATAAGAAATATCCGCAAAGCGGAAATTGTTAATAATATTGTATATATTGAATATTAAATTGTAAATAATATACAGTGTATTGTTCTATAGAATAAAATATTTTTTTTATATTATCAAAGTTTTTTTTTTAATTATTTTTAATTAAGACATACAATTTACTGTCTGAGTTATGTAGACTGGACATGACCTAATGCAGTGCTTTAGCATCCTGAATTATTGGGTCCTTGTATCAGTTGAATTGAATCTGCTAAACGGATACGCTGTCTTCAATATGGCTGAAGTCACGAATGTCAATTAATCACAAGCCCGCAGTGTACATCTCACGAAATAAATCAAAGTATATGTATGACTACCAAAAAAAGCATTTTTATTTTGAGTATCACTGAGTCAGTAGTACACTCACAAACTACAATCATATCAAACACAACACTCACAAGACTCAATCACAACACTCGAAAGTTTACTGTAAATACATATACTTACGCTATTTTTAGTTTACGCGAAACCTTGTTCAGAATAAGCAACTGAATCGATTCCAATCAGTTTTACACCATGTTATATTTTGTCCCTAATACATTTAGAGTGAGACCGCAAAGTGGTTACCGAGCGGTTACGATAGATCACAGCTGACGCCCGAGGTCAACGCCCGCGCTCGCCCGCCCGTACGGACCTTTGACCATATTTTTGTTGGGACAACCAAGTAGAATAGCAAGCTCATAACTTGGTAGTTTTTCATGATATCTTTTGAAATTTTGTAAATAGATTCTTTACTTATTTCTTTACGTGTTTCTGGTTTCGCATAAATAAAAAATAATGTTGTATATGTCCAAGTGCAGCTTACAAGTGACAATATGCGCCAATGTATGTGCTGTGGTAAATGTGTTAAATAAAAAATCGTATTATCGTTCCCAAAAAATACACACTTGACATTGTTTGACTACCATGAGTTTCCATTACGAAGACTCGACCATCGATATCGAGCGCGTTTGACTCATCGATTGGCCCGCTTCAAGGTTGTGAGAACTCTCAACCAATAAGAGCGCCAAACGCGATCTATGTGTAGGTATAACCCGCGCAGATAAAGAAAAGATCTGAAAATGGCGGCGGATATTTATGGTACGGTTGACAAAATATGCCATTGTTCAATCACAAACCAAAAGCTAAGATAGTAAAATGTAAAATTTACGTTGTAAATATTGTTATTTACAACTTAAATTTGACATTTTACTTGTTTGCTGTTGTGTTTGCTTTTATTGTTGTTTTTGTTGAGTTTGATTGTTCAAACTCAACGAAAACAAAAATATCAACAAACACAACAAAATTACAGAGACTTTAGCGGAACGAAATTAACGATAACTCGGAGTGCGTCAAAGTAGCTTCAGTAGTTTGGAAAGCGAATCCTGAATTCCTGATCGATGTTTTTTTTTTGCAGCGCTTACTTCACTGTGTGATTATAGACAGCGATAGAGAGTGGGTGAGAACGCATGCGAGCGGACGCCATTTACAGATCTTTTCTTTAACTGCGCGGGTTATAT
>JADWQK010000380.1:0-18477 GCA_017933935.1 Sesamia nonagrioides
AAAACTGATTCTCGTACCTACGCCCGCTACATGCAAAGTTCGCACCATACTAACATCACGGAAGCTCCTGCATCGCACAAGCAGAGTTTACCGCGTAAAAAGTACTCGACTATGCATTCTGAACATCAAACTAAGTAACTTTGCGGATAAATAATTACACTGTGACTGTAGGACCAAGGATCGGCGTTAAGTCCATACCTCATATGGGTTATGGACGCCCAAATGTTGAACATACAATAACAGGCACACGCATGTTTCATCTTTTGTACCGCTTGCGATTTTAACTTCCAAGTCCCAGAAATGGGATTCTCATTTTCGAATATTGTTTTCAGGAACTGAGACAAGATCGTCCAAAAGGCGTAGGAAGCAGCGGTCACCAATCAACTGTGATATGGAACAGGGCGGATCATGCAGTCCATTGGAAAGGAAACCTGAAGTCACAAACAATGAGAATTATATTGATTCAGGTAATTCGGGAGGCTCCTATAAAGATTGGAGACTCTGTTCTCGAAGTTGTTGACAGTTACGTGTACCTGGGACAAACTATCCAGTTAGGAAGGTCCAACTTCGAGAAAGAGGTCAATCGTCGAATCCAACTCGGCTGGGTTGCTTTTGGGAAGCTATGTAAAATCTTCTCGTCCGAAATACCCCAGTGTCTCAAGACAAAAGTCTTCGACCAGTGTGTGTTGCCAGTGATGACTTATGGAATTGAGACGTGGTCGCTAACAATGGGCCTTATAAGAATGCTCAAAAGTCACTCAAAGGAGGCTATGCTTGCTGGGGTTTTCACTGCCCGATCGAATCAGGAATGAGCAGATCCGCAGAAGAGCTAGAAGTAACTTGACACTTAGCCCGAAGAGTGCAACACTAAAGTGGCAGTGGGCTGGACACGTTGCCCGTAGTGATGCCCGATGGGGCCGACGGGTTCTCGAGTGGCGACCACGCACCGGAAGACGTAGCGTGGGTAGGCCCAAGACAAGGTGGACCGACGACCTGGGGAAAGGTCGCGGGAAACCGCTGGATGCGGGAGGCGCAGGACCGGTCGTGGTGAAGAACCTTGGGGGAGGCCTATGTCCAGCAGTGGACGTCATTCGGCTGAAATGATGATGATTATGATGAGGTAATTCAAAAGTTTAGGTACTACAAGATACAAAGGTTCTGTCTAGGAAACTGCCAAAAAAAAAAATATATTTATGAAAAAAAAAATGTCAAAAAAGAAAGGAAATGAAAAATACAAATTAACTTACGCGACCGTTCATCATCAACCTTTTTATCGTCCCACTGCTGGGCACAGGTCTCCTCTCATACAGAGAAGGATTGAGCGTAATCACCACGCTTGCTCAATGCGGGTTGGCGATTTCAGACTTAAAGTCCATGTTTCCTCAAGATGTTTTCCTACACCTTCAGTCATTGGTGTCCAAGATATACTTAGAAAGTACATATAACTTTAACAAAAGTTACATTGGTACTTGCCTGACCTGGAATCGTACCCGCGCACTCATACTTGAGAGGCTGGTGTTTTAACCACTAGGCCACCACGACTTAATTATTAGCCATAATTTCATATTATAAACAGAAAGCGCCAAATATACAGTATGTTAACTAACAGAGGGCGTTCCCGTTAACCCGAAATAGTATAGCATACATACATGCTAAAAAAAATATTTCCATTCGAAAACAAAATGTTTTAAAATTTTTTCAATATGAAAATATTCAATAAAAAATTTAAATTGACATGTAAAAGAAACACACTGTACACGCGAACTTGAAAGACGGCAACGTCGCAATTTATTTATGAATGACGAGCCGCGTATGCTTGATGTGTGCCGCCCCGTCCCCTGCCCCCGAATGTCCACCCCTAATTTTATTCGGTAGTAATCTCACGCGCTGACCGGACGTGCTAATTTCGCATTGCAACGTCTTGCGTCATTCTTGTGAAAAATGCCGCGTTATCAGTTCAGTGCTCAGGAGTATGTGAACATAGTGCTCATTTATGCTGAGTGTAATTATGATGGTGCGTCTGTGCCTCTGTGCGTCAAGAAGAGAACGTGCTACGGCATTTTGAGGAGGAGCCCGGTTCAAGCACTAGAAGAGCCGGCCGCCTTTTTAACACGAGTCACGTCGCAGCCTTTAAAATTTTAAAGAAAGACAAGCAGCACCCTCCCTTCATTAAGTGCAAAATCTGCTTGGTTTGCATATCGGTGATTGGTCAGCATATCGAGCAGTTTAAAATCTAGGTAAGTTTTAACATTAGGTATTTAAATGTTTCTTAACACCTAAAACATATCGAAAACATTAAAATAAAAAAAATAACACTAAACGACTGTGCCACAAAATTAATAAGTTCAGAAGTGTATACTAGTACTTAGGTATTACGAAGGTAACTACATAAAAAGTTTTTAAATCTCTATTATTGGAGAAAACATTCACTTCCTAATGTGTAATACGTCATTATCATTTTAATCCTAGCCTAAACTGTGTTTTAACAAATTAAAATTTCCTCAAACTTAACCGCAGGCTATTTATTAGCGGTACATTATTTTTAAGATTAAATTAATTTTGGTTTTTCATAACACTGTATGCTTGTCGTACTATGTACCACCCACCGCTCTATCTCTATCTCTCGCGAATAGGTAGGTCCTCCACAGTCCAAGGTCAATGACGCGTTCCGTTCGGCCAGCTCGGCATCGCGCGCTTTGTAAGCGACGTTGCCAGTTTGGGCAATAAAACGTTAGGTAGATACTATTCTGCGCTACTATTTTGATTTAAAACAGGAGGTTTCAAATTTATTTTCAATTATTATTTTTTTTTAATTCGGATTATTTTATGCTTATTTTTCTATGCTGATATTTTTATTTTAATCTATTAATGATATATATTAACGAGTTTAAGGGAACGCCCTCTGTTATTTAACATACTATATTGTTATACTCTTTGTTTGGCGCCCAGTTGGCGACTCGGCAATGAGCCAGTGTTGCAAGCGCACGAAATTATAGATTATACTATAATAACAAAAACATAGTAATTTTTACTTATAATAAGGTTTTAGAAGATCATTTAAATAGTTTCCCCATTCTTTTACATCATATGGTCTCAAAACATTTTTACGTTCCCATCAATGTTGTTAGTCCTGTTGGTCTTTGAGAAGATTTAGCCTGTGATGTGAGAGCGCTTCTCCTGTTTAATATCAAATTACTGCGAGCCCCAACCCGCCTGCCAAGCGTAGGGATTGTGGAAAACCCCCTCAAAGCAATGAAAGCCTTGGGGGAGGCCTTTGTCCAGCAGTAGACCTCTGTAAGCTGAAGAAAAAGAAGAAGATGTCACACAATACGGCAAAGGTCTCTCCTCTTGCAATTTCTCTCCGTTCAAAACTGCTGATGACCATTTTTTGTTAAAGAAGTCATTCAAGACCATTTGAAACAACAATAGTAGAAAAAAGATGAAAAAAAAATCATCTTTTTCTTTCTTATTATTTTTTCAAGAACTAAATGGAGCTTCGCCGTTCGATATTTAAAATTGATGACTATTATACTCATGCGAAGAAAAGGCTGAATTGCGAAGCGACCTCTTTTGTCCAGTATGGTGATTACATTACATGTACGCGAACTTTTAGAAAGAATGGAGTTCTTTTTTTTAATTACTTACCGTCTTAGGTCTATTCTAGCCACATTGTTACCCTTAGAGCTAATTGGTCACTTAAAGCCCCACTTTGGGGGTAATAAGGCCCTGTTTCTACCGAATATGAGAGATGTAAAAGTATTTAATAGGGTAATAATTCCAGTTTACAGAAATATAATTTGCGTATAATTTTCACAGATGGCGAGGACAAAGCATCAGCTTTTCTATCCATAGAACGAGAGAAAGTATTATGTACTGGTAAAATTATAAACACATTAGAGATGATACATTCAGAGATAGCACGGCTCACAACTGTCATGGCCGACATTAAAGATTATTTAGTAGCAAATTATAGACAAATAAATGTAACATAAATAGGGTTTTATAAAAAAAAATATATACTTTTAAAGTTTAAAATTTCTTGATATATTATGTGATATTTTTTATTTTATATTATCGTTGTTCTATTGTAATTATTCGTTTTAAACGTATCTTATATTCTACTGCACTCCGCGGTAAGTATAATTAGGAATTGATAGCGACTGTATGTGGTAGCAGTAAGGGTCAGTTTCGTATCTCAAGTCTCATTTACACGCTGTAAGTAGCAAGTGTGCAAGCATCAAGTGATTAGCAAAATCAACGTGTAAACGTGCGCTGTTAAGTGATTAGTGTTAAGTGCGAAGTGCAGGTGCTAAGTAAAATGATTACAATGCTGCTCTATTTTTGCTCTTAAGTAGCTTCCCCCGCACACCCGCGGGCCGCAGAAGCCCCGCACTCGCAACGTCGCCAGTTCTAAACACCATGTAAACAGTTTAGCTTTGTCAAGTGCATAGCAATTTGGACTTAATAAGAATCGCTAAACACCGTCTGAACTATTACTTACCACTTGACTCTGTCAACTAATCGCTTCACAATTGCACTTGGGGGCCGTCCATTATTAGTATCGTCTAAATGAGCACAATTTTCTTGTACATTCAAGTGCAATTATTGAATACAATAAATTGAGTGAATTAATTGCCCTTCAAGAATTGTACGCAACTGTTTACATGTGGATACAAGTAAAAAAATTGAACGCAATTATTGAATGCAAGTCTTGACAAAAAATAGTTGCAAATGTCTTTTGTTTACAACAATACAATTATGTTAAGGAGATTATTGCTTTCAAGTTTTGACTTGTCTAAACAGAGAGTTGTATGTGCTTGTACCATTAATTGGTGGGTTGCTTCAAGTATTGCACGTATTTGCATTGTCAAATTTTTCATTTAAGTTTTGGAAGGTTTTGTAAAGAGTCTGTTATCTATTAAAAATATGAGTCAAAATGAAAATACGGTTCTGCTGGCTTAATAAAGTTTATTAAAATCTATCGCAGTCATGAGTGTTTAAGGGACACTGAAAATATGAATTACAAGAATCGTGATGCACGTAGTGCTGCACTAGTAGCATTACGTGCAAGACCTCTTTTTACGACGATTTCTCAGTAATTCTTGTCTCAGAAGAGCAGCAACGATTAAGACACCTTCACTTACTGCACTCATGACTCGGACAGCCTCCGTGGCGTAGCGGTAGCGAACGCGGGCGATTCGCAAGGAGGCGCGGGTACGATCCCCGCACAGTGTAAATATTTGTATGTAAATATAATATGAATATGAATATTTGCACTGGTCTGTCGCCTCGGCAAGCACGTTAAGCCGTTGGTCCCGATTGCCATACGAACATCTAGTGGCGGTCGTTACTGGTTGTTGGAACCCTCAAAGTCTAACAATTGGTTTTAACTGCAATGCTTAGATATCGCCTTCGGGTTGTGGAGGACAGATGGCAGTAGCTTCACGGAATATATCGAAGTTTAGCCAAAATCAGCAGTTAGACTCGTAAAGCGGACCCCAGACTCTAAAGCTGAAAAGCTACGTATGCGACTGGGATTGACGCTGAGATGATGATGATGACTTACTGCACTATGAAGAGAAAACCAATTGAATGCAAGAATCGCCAAGAAATTTTTTGTATGTGCTGTTTACACCAAGAAACTTTTGTCAAAAAACTTGCAATAGATCAAAATGTTACGTACTGTTTAGACCATGCAAGTAATTTATTGCTTCAATTTTATTGTATGCAACAGGCAAGAAACTTGCATCATGTAATGGCGCTAGTCATGCGAGGCTTGAAAAGGGGAGGCGGGTCCATAAAAAAATCACGAAATGTCACTAGGGTTGTGTAGCAATATATCACGAGTATTTATTTTTTCGGCAAATGACCTGTATTGCCCTAGCCTGCTGAAGAATCGGATATTTTTGGAAAGGACACGCCAGCAGTGTGCATTGTACTTCTGTTCAAAAACAAATGTTGAACCACCTGAATTCTTCTTATGAGCAACTGAATACCAGCAATAATAGTCCAAAGATGCACAGTGTTCGTCCTTCCCACATCCTAACGCGAAGAACAAGAGAGATTATTTGCGTAGTGCGCGAAAATGATGACGCCGAGTGGCTTAATGAAATCGGATGTTGAGCTTCAACAAAGCACTGTTCCTCCAACTAACTTGCAAGATGCTTATCCAGTTATTGGTGTCGAAGAAAGTCTTGCTAATCCGTGGTCTGAGGGCATTGTAACTTAAATTATCTTCATGTATTACCTACTACAAAAAAGGTTTTCGCATTTCTGTCATTATTTTTATGTCAGACCAAAACAACTTACAACCTTACAACCTTTCTATCTACCTCTTAAGGCCATTATTGTAGTTTTTATATTTTTTATAATAAAATTTGATGATACATAAACCTGTATTTTATAGTAAACATTTAAAAAAAAATGATTTTTTGTAGGTAGGTACTAAAATACACGTGATATAGGGTAAGGGAGGGGGGGGGGCGTCTTGAACCTCCTTAATGGGGGGGGGTTAAAATGCCAAAAAAAATCACATGATTAATGGACGGCCCTTTGCTACTTATCAGCGTGTAAATGAGCCTTTAGACACACAGTTAATCATAAAATATAATCTATTCAAATAAGCTGCAAAATTTTCAGATTCACTCCATTGTTCGTTTGTGAAACCGAATATTCATTTTTTAACTTGACCTGTGAACAATTAAACACTATTAGGCAAGCCACTATTTATTTGAATAAACAATTTAAAATAATTTTCAAGTTCAACAACTAACCCAATGTCGTTCATAAAGTTCAATTTCCATTGCAGCCAAAACTTTTACGACCTTTTTGTTGCAAATGGTCGTAAAATCGATAACATTTCAATAAAGACGGGGACGGGTCTGAGCAGTTGTGTTGCGATGTGTGGCAGGTACGATGCGCCAAATGTTGTTGTCTCGGGAATTTGGTCGTGGAGAGTCTCCAGATCAATCTCCCTCTAGCGCAGCATCGTTTGGTCGTGTTGGTCTTGGGTTTAACATTGCATCACCTCGCTCAACTGCCGTCATCCTTCCTATTCCTAAGTTTTTTAAGTGAATAGGCTTAATAAACTAGTGCGCTTTACACTCAACGATTGCATCACTGCTTACCATCAGGCGGGATTGCAGTCAAGCACTAGTTTATAATTATTAAAAAAAAAAATAAAGCGATGGACTGTAAATTAATGGAGGTTATGACTGTAGTGTATGCGTTTTATCATTGACCACAGACAACACTGTCACTGTCACTGTCAAACAGACAACACTGTCACTGTCAAACAGATAACACTGTCTCGAACGCACCACGTCGGTCAGTCTTACGAGAGCCACGAGCGAGAGTAGACGTGTCGGTAGTCTGTCCGTTAAGTGCGTGTGCGAGCCTGTGATATTCAACGAAGTAAAGGTTTTACAAGTGGCGACGAGCAAAAAGGTATTTTGTTGAACAACAATAAAAAAATAAAAGGGAAAAGGATACAAAACAGTGAGTAGTTTCACATTCCTTAAGTATTGGTACAAAATTTCTTTCTGTATACATAATTATATTAAATCATGGAGTAATTTATTATGGAACGCATAATGTAAACACATTAAAATGAACAGGCAGTTATTCTGTGAGGTTTTATATTCCGCGGAAGGCAAACATTGATAGTACGTATACTTCTGGCAGCCTCGAAACCCGGGTAGATAAATAGGTATTGGAGGTACCTAATACTTACTGGCTAACTATATACAATAAGATTAATTAGGTACTTATTTGATACTATTTTAACCAAATTGTGAAAGTTGGATAAATCGAATTGTGGGTACTTAACCTGTATGATACATACTGGTGTATAACGTCGAGCGCAACGTTTTTGTTCTTTAATAATTTTGGGAGTAGGTAGTTATCCGTGTTATCTGCTACGGGCCAGTGTTATTTGCAGAAGTACGTGTTTTTACGCGTGTAAACCCGAGGTGCCTTGTACCTATGTATTTGTTATGATATGGAAGTATTCGTGGTACAAACTTGCGAAGGTGCCCAGCGAAGGTTATATCGACGTCCGAGATGTCGTTGCTGCTGTTTTGCGTAGTCCTTTGACCCTCCATTGGAAGTATATCCACCGTTCTTGCAATTTATAAGTAGCTAGGTTTGAAGTTAAACTTTTGAACAATAGTTAAATTGAGATTAAATGTTGTACATATGTAGAACTATGCCCAACTACAAACTTAGCATATACCCCACGTAAAATATACAGCTATCAAATAAATACATATTTTAATTTACGCGTGATGTTTGAACTTGGCCAACCAGGTATACAATCCACTCACTTGCGTAGTTTGCACAGTTTCACAGAATTTGAATTAATTGACGACACGGTTGGTGTAGTCGTTGAGCGATGGACTGCTGCGCTGCGTGTCGCGGGTTCGGTTCCCGCGTGGATCGGTTAGTTGGGAGGTGGTTCTGGCTCTGGCTGTTTGTGAGTGTGAGTTTGGGTGTTTTTGAGCGCGCCCGTGATACGGGAGTGGTTCCTGGTGTGGGAGCAAGGAAAAGAAAAAAAATATTCGCAACACGGGCGTGTTAAGTTCGATTACAAATGAACTCGCAATATACTTTGGTCAATGTTCTACATCGAACTGTGAATTTGAACAATCCGCACATCACATCTTATGGGAGTGTTTTCTTTGGCAGAATGAACGCAATATTATGTTGGATAGTGTACAAGTTACATCCGGAGTTGTTTATTATACGGACCTTGTAGAAACTAGAACTAATTTCCGTGCGTTCAGGCGCTTTTGCCATACCTATTATTGGAATCAATTGTAACAAAACATACCTACTTAGGACCCATTAACTTAATCAAATTTTATTCCGTGGTGCTTGGCAATCTGGGCTTCTCCCAGTTGCAATAATGTCCCTTTGTGCCGATTGGCCTAGTTCTGTTCTGTCTCCTGCTTGTTATGGAGGGAAGTGGAAAAAATATCTTTTTTCTTACTCCTCCGCTATTCTTTTCTGATTAATTTCGTTGCGGGACCCAAGACAGTTGAATCGTTTCTCCGGGACTCGTCGAGCTTCATTGCTCGGCGTTTTTCTGGCGGTCTCCACTGTTGATTCTGGCTTTCAGGAGTTGCAGTGGGTTGGGAACAGTGTGGCGGGTTTTGTCCCATTAAAAATATACTTTGAAAGAAAGAAAGAAAGAAATATATTTATTCCGCACAAACAAAACGCACGTTACAATTAGATACCATAAAATGTATCATTAATAATAAACGTAAAAAGATAAAAAGTACATAGAAAAAAATATATATATATATACCTAAAGTCTCGTACTCGAACATAGAAACTACTAAAACTACAGTTTGCTGTCAAAGCCTGGGCCATAGATAGCTCAAATTATTTGACATTTGACATTACATCTTTGGTAACTAGGTACTAACTCTGTATTAGCCATTGACTATTGCGGTGCACTATACAATATACACATACCTAATTATGGTATATTTGTACCCATAGCTATGTATAGGCTATCCCCATGGAGCAATTATTTGCTCCATGGCTATCCCCCTATATACACATTTATCTGTATATTTTTTGAAGGTTATTTTAAAGAAAATGGTTGAATGTGATGGATGTCTTTCTCCAAGTCCCAGGACACACTAATGTGATAATTCCTAAAGATTTTTAGAAAGATAACTCTAAATATTACACACCCTATGTAACTGCGCCCGGAAACGTATTATATGTTTTGCTTATTTACTTACTTTTAACTTCATTGTAATTTATAGTTTTGTGCCAAGTTTGTTCTCCTCGGTAAATGAGTCACCACCGTAGATTGACTGGTACACGGTGCCCAGGATATTAAGCCGGCCTGTTCCTCTTTGAGTAAGTAGATAAATTACAATATTTATTAATAAACAATACCGAAATGAGTATTGATGTTAGTTCAAAAATATGGGAAGTTGTAGGAAAAACTGACACCATAGCAAAGGGCTTTGCTTGTCTTAATATAGTCAGCCAGACAAGCAGACGCCAACCTTCCAGGGTAAACGCGAGAAGGCTTTAAAAAAAAAAACAAAACAGTATGTGTAGTTAGCTCCTATTTAGTTCTAGCACAAGAACGTAGGCTCAGATGACTTCAGTATTCAACAGTATTATACCGTTTATCTTAGACAGATAAATATAGTATTTTCATTTAAATACTTCCGTGGATCATCGTCGATCTTAACAGTGACCTGTCGTTTTCCACCCTTTATTCCAGCACAATGTCGTATGATTGAAATGACGATGGTTTCATTACTGCAAAAGAGACTAAAGGGCGGCAGCAACCAGGTTAATTCATGTATTGGCTGGGCGAGTTTGGCATTAACATGTAAATTTAATTAAACTGGAAGTTAAGTATTATTAGTTCATGAACAGATTCGTTCATAACAAACGAGTGTATTGGTATAAGAATAATTTGCTGTTATACACTATTTGTGTTCTTTCTGGAACACGGTGATAATGTTGTGTGATCTTATGGCAGATTTCTATGTGAGACTTCCTTTACTATTAAAAGGCTTCTTTCCTGTTCACCCACAATACCTCCCCACGGTATAGCACAGTTACAATGGTAAAATATTGTGTTGTTTTGAGGATTGACTTTATTATCAGTGGTACGTGTCTGGTATTCTAATTTTAGTGTATTGTCCATATTTACGTGTGTACTAGTAGAGGGAGACTATTTCTTTCTTCATAACTGGATTTAAAAAGGATGGAAATTATCCGTAACTCCGTAACAGGTTTCGGAACTGACGGATAATCTGGTGTAATTTCATATCCATATCCGGTGTCTGTGGTTGTCTACGTTATACGACTGCAAAGCATTGACTCTGAAAGAGGACACACGACGCTTGCAGGCTTTTGAAATGTGGTCAGCGCGTTCAAATGCCTCGAAAGTTGTTGCCCACCATAAAGAAACGCAAAATAGATTATCTCGGCCACGTGCTCCGACACGGTAGATATACGCTACCCTAACTCATTATGATGGGCAAGGTAGAAGGAAAAAGGCGCGCTGGATGAAACAGAAAGTCGTGGCTGCGTAACATCAGGGAGTGGACTGGCATTACTTCCGTCGAAGAACTGTTTCAACTCGCCGTTGACAATATCGAGTACAAGAAGCTGATGGCCAACCTTCAGGATTGAAGAGGCACAGGAAGAAGAAGAAGAAGTGGTTGTCTGCGTGAGTAGTGACATTTTGCGAAAGAGGGACCTGGTCACCTGGCCACTTTGGATTCGGAGGGGCGTGCGAGGGTACTGATTGGAGACCCTGATCCGTCATCCCTGACCCGTCGTGCGGTGGGTTTTCGCCTTGCGTTGTTGACGCCGCTGCGGTCCGGACGAGGCGTTACGCCTCCTCTTTTGTGCCGCGTGCATCGAGGGACTGGAGCGGTTTGCCGGCGGCGGTGTTTCCGTCGGACTGCTATTTGGGTTTCTTCGGGGCTGAAAAGGCCATGTCTAATCATCATCAACCTTTTATGGTCCCACTGCTGGGCAAAGGTCTCCTCTCATACAGAGAAGGATTGAGCGTAATCACCACGCTTGCTCAATGCGGGTTGGCGATTTCAGACTTATAAAGTCCAGGTTTCCTCAAGATGTTTTCCTTGACCTTTAGTCATTTGTGTCCAAGATATATTTAGAAAGTACATATAACTTTGGAAAAGTTACATTGGTACTTGCCTAACCTGGAATCGAACCCGCATACTCATACTTGAGAACATACTTGCCGTGTTGAATGCTACCATAGAATTGGTAGATCGTGTCGAATGCTGCCATTAAATTGGTAGGTCATGCTAAATGCTGCCATTAAATTGGTAGGTCGTGTCAAATGCTGCCATTAAATTGGTAGGTCGTATCGAATGCTGCCATTAAATTGGTAGGCCGTGACGAATGCTGCCATTAAATTGGTAGGCCGTGTCGAATGCTGCCATTAAATTGGTAGGTTGTGTCTAATGCTGCCATTAAATTGGTAGGTCATGCTAAATGCTGCCATTAAATTGGTAGGTCGTGTCAAATGCTGCCATTAAATTGGTAGGTTGTGTCAAATGCTGCCATTAAATTGGTAGGTCATGCTAAATGCTGCCATTAAATTGGTAGGTCGTGTCAAATGCTGCCATTAAATTGGTAGGTCGTATCGAATGCTGCCATTAAATTGGTAGGCCGTGACGAATGCTGCCATTAAATTGGTAGGCCGTGTCGAATGCTGCCATTAAATTGGTAGGTCATGCTAAATGCTGCCATTAAATTGGTAGGTCGTGTCAAATGCTGCCATTAAATTGGTAGGCCGTGTCGAATGCTGCCATTAAATTGGTAGGTCATGCTAAACGCTGCCATTAAATTGGTAGGTCGTGTCAAATGCTGCCATTCAATTGGTAGGTCGTGTCGAATGCTGCCATTAAATTGGTAGGCCGTGTCGAATGCTGCCAATAAGTTAGTAGATTGTTGATATGAAAGTAGAATGCTTTCATATTGGAGCATTTTGTTATTTTTATAATATAAAGTCAAAGAATGTTTATACGAATATCTTATGATGTACAATACTACACCCCACTCGGTCACTGGTCAAACACCATCCGAACTTTTCTTCCAAAGATTAAATAGGGACAAAATTCCTTCATTAGAAAGTCGAAGTAAAAATAATAATGATTCAAATGTGAGAGACAGAAATAAGAGTCAGAGAAAATTGTGAGTGATACAGTTTATGTATGTAAGAAAGAAATGGAGAAAACAAATAAATTGGCGCCAAACTTGGATCAGTCTCAGCATACTGTAGAGGGCGCTAATGGAGGAGATTGTGTTGTATGAATTTAAGAAACAGGACAGTCTTATAGATAGAGCATTATTTATTTGGAAAAAGTTGAAGGGGAATGGAAGCCAGTGATACCGGATGAGCAGTCGGTACACGGAAGTTCAAAGGAAAAAATAATAATGTTATATTTTGATTTGTTGGATTTAATCAGTTATAATAAATATGTTTCAAGAGATATAGTATTTATAGATTAAATTTTGTTAATTTGCTACCAAGTTGATATAATAAAATAAATAAATAAATATAATAGGAAAGGGATGTAGTGTATGCGTTTTATCATTGACCACAGACAACACTGTCACTGTCACTGTCAAACAGACAACACTGTCACTGTCACTGTCAAACAGATAACACTGTCTCGAGCGCACCACGTCGGTCAGTCTTACGAGAGCCACGAGCGAGAGTAGACGTGTCGGTAGTCTGTCCGTTAAGTGCGTGTGCGAGCCTGTGATATTCAACGAAGTAAAGGTTTTACAATGACCACTGCTTTTTTTTGCTTTGTCCTTTTGGGCAGGATAAGATCTTAGACCATACCGACTCGTCATCAGTATTATGTGATAGATAGAGTCTACTATTGTATAGTAATTATAAACTTTCCTTTCATGTACTTATACAGAGTAAAGTGTTATGTATTTTGATGAAATAAATACTTATTATTCAACCTCAACTCTTGATTAATGGCCTCTGTGGAATAAATACCACAATTTTGACAATAACACGTATAACAAATTATAGAAATTCTTTGAAAATTTTATTTCACAATAATGGCGGATATCGCCAGTGACAGTTGAAAAAGACGGCTGCGTGAACCGTCTATGAGGAAGGTTTGAGGCAAAGCCAGCGATTTGCCACTATGCTGCGATGAATGTTCTTCGCGGCACCATTTACTGAATGGAGTTTTTACTACATAAATCACGCGCTTTTGTTTAGTAAACGACACTATAAATAATTTTAAAAGTCCAATGAAAAATGCGCGTGACACTCATCTTATCTTTCCCGTCAAAACTCTAAAATGCATATTATTAGATATTATTATATTCTTCCCAAAACCAAGGTCAACCGATTGTCAAATTGTGACTGATTGTCAATTCGTTAACGACGACAATTCGTTAGCGAATTGACAATTTGTCAATGGTTTTGCGGGACATAGCTTTTATGTCAAGATTATTATGTAAACTATTTATTAAATAAAAATCCATAACGACGTTAAATTGGAAAAATGGGTTTGTTATGTAAACATACAATATGTAAAGAAAACCCCGTCCGACCCATAAGGAAAATAAAGGTTAGGTAACAGGTTACATCACCAAATAAAATATGAAATTTTACATAAATCAGTAGTTACAATACTAATGAATTTTGAAATAATCTTTTTTCCGCAAATTAATTCCAACTTCCCCAAAATATGATAATTAAAAAAAAAGTGACGACATCATTTTTGACGGTATTATTGCGAGCGAATAGTAATGCGACACAAGTGCCGCGTGCCCCGTCCCCCCTTCGTCCGCAATCTAGAAGATTCCATTCTCCTTTTGTGATTTTTTTGGGGGATTTTGTTGGTGCTGAGCCCGGCTTTGTAGGCATTCAGCAGAATCAGCATCGATACCTATCAATACCTTCACGGATCGGACAAGGTTTTCTTTACATATTGCATTTTTACATAAATGTAAAAATAAAGTATTCAAAACAAAATCCGAAATATAAAGTAGATATAATATTACTATCGAATGTATCCTTTGCCAACATAATCTCATGTGCATACGTAACAAGTTAGTATTAGTGTGTCATCTAATTATCATAATGTATTGTATTCATAGACTGAATAATATTAGCAAAGTGTAATTGTATAGTATGTATGCTGTAGGAACTCTACAAATAAATAACAGATTTGATTCAGTTCCGATACTAAAAGTTGTTTTGAATTATAAATGCATGTATTGTATTTCGTACTTACCTACGACACGAGTTATATGCTCCATCAATATTATGTAGGTATCCGTATAAACAGCGTCAGTATATAATACATATAAACCATCGAAAAATTTTGAAAACATACCATTTTTAATTTAACCCATTATATTTCGATATCTATGGCAAATAAACAAATTTTGAATTAGTATCAAACTTGCATATGGATGCAAATTACCTTTCCCGGTTGAGGCGGAGCCGAAGGGCGTATCAGGCTTTTACTAAATAAAACCCACCCGTGTTACCTCACGTGCCTGTGCCTTCCAGGGGAACACCTTCGACTAACCCGCGGCCCTGGCAGATGATGATCACAACTTACGTCAATACTAAATAGCTAAATAACTGCGACCAACCCGGAAGTAATGCTCGGTCCGCTCTCTCGGCTCGAGTGCTTTTGGTCACAGTTCTAACTCATCACATAATGTAGGTCCACTCATTTGTCCGGGTGCCCTGGCTTTGCTACTCCGACCCATTGAGCTACCGCCAAGACCAACAAATTAGGATACCAGCGTATAGTAGGTGTTAGCCGCCTGGAGCGGAAATAGTTATTTATGCCGCTGTCAAGCAATGATAGCTATTGTAATATGAGTGACATGTTTGTGCCACTCAGCTTCGCTTCGTGGCACAATAGATCAGCACGAGTATTACAATAGCAGTTTGCGACAGTGGCATACAAAACTTTTTCTACGACCTTAAAATAAATGAATACAAAAAACCGTCAATGTTATTTTGTTGTTATTATCCCACAAATGAAAGGCAAAGGCAATTCATCCATACAGCCTAATAACATGCGATGTTTAGTCGTATCGCAAATATGCGAGTGTACCAACCACCTTCAGCTGTTGCGAGTAGAGATTTCCTCGAACCTTAACTTTGGGCGGTTCATTGGGTTCAAGGCCAAGGTGGCTGCCAGGAACCATAGCGTTATCGCAAAGGTCCAGCAATACTTCACACCAGGGCAGCTTCTATTGCTGTACAAGGCACAGGCGCGTTCGTGTGTAGAGTACTGCAGCCACATTTGGGCTGGTGCTGCGAAATGTCACCTGGTCACTTTGAATTCGGTGGAGAGGCGTGCGAAGAGGCTGATTGGCGACCCAGATTTAATTCAAAACGGTCTACAAAGCCTAGAGCACAGGCGTAGAGTAGTCAGCCTTTCGGTATTCTATAGGATTCATTTTGGTGAGTGTGCGAAGGAATTGCATCATATAGTTCCCCCATCTCCGTTCCTCCATCGGACGACCCGTCGCACGGCGAGTTTCCACCCTTACGTCGTTAACACCACTACCATTCGGACTAAGCGTTTCGCCTCCTCTTTCATACCGCGTACATCGAGGGACTGGAACAATTTGCCAGCGGCGGTGTTTCCGTCGGACTAGGCTAGAATGAATAGGCTCTTAAAAACTAGTGCGCTTCATCATCGATTGCGTCACTGCTTACCATCAAGCGGGATTGCGGTCAAGCGCTAGTTTATAATTTATAAAATAAAAAAAATATATATATGTTGATTTTTGATGCCATAGCCATAAAAAAAGGTAGGTAATGGTCATTGTAACACGACTTGGCAGGAATGAGTACTATTGATATATGAGTTATGGTCATGTATTAAGCAAATTACCAAATGGTCGTAAAATAACAATTTTGCCGCCCTATTTGGTATTTCAATTTAATGTAGGTATATTACATACTTATTACTTACATCAATTCTAGAGAACTTTTTAGCAGGAACAGTCATAATTATTTTACATTTTTCAGGTTACATTTTAAATAAAAAGGTTTTGTAAGTCAAGCGAAATTTTGTTCCCCCAAAAAGTGCCGCTCGGGATAGGCTTTCCCGCCCCCACTAAGCTACGCCACTGAATTAGCATTGTTTCCGACGATAACATTCGGCAGATTGTGAACGGTAAGTGCAGAATCGTACACAGTTCGACGGTTTTTAATCCTTCTCACACGACACGATCATTGCACGGACGACAGCTACCCGTAACTGACAAATATTCGCAATCAACCTTGAGCCTTAATGCTTCAGAGATACCAAGTTCAAAATCGAATATAGAAATCTAAAAGATTGTAGTAGCTTGAGGTGCTGTCGTCAGTAGTGAATGGTGCGAAATTACTTTTGTGACGTCAGATTGCAAAACTGCGTTGCTGTGTCTAGCATACACTTTAAAACGCTTGTTACTATATTTTTGTTTATCGCAAAGCGACGCACGTTTTACTTGTGGTAATCAAGGGTACGACCGCATTCAATGGACGTTTTCATTGATAAGTTTAAGGGTGGGCATTCACCGAGAGCGGTTGACTGTTGATAACAGTTCAACTGATGTAAGTATTTTGCATAAATGTCAAGTGAGAAAAAATTCGGTACGGTGATCTGTCAATACCATTGTAACCATTTCACCTTGAATACAGCAAAGCAAGTTGTAGCAGCAGCAGTAAAGCTGTCATTCCAAATAATCCAAGAGATCGACACTATTGACAGTTCTATCTAAGCTCAATACACCTAACTTGATTGATATAGCGTGACTTTTTCAGGATCGACCAGCAGGTGAAGTAATGGCGCCGATTCTGTTGTTCACAAACTAAACTAATTTTAAGTTAAGTTCATCTTTTTCATTCCATTTCGTTAAGAAAAGGATAGAAGATAACGTTTTAGTTTAATCCTGTCAAATTAAGATAGGTACTCCATATACAGTTTAGACGCGATTATAAACATGGCGACTGAAAATACGCCAGTTTACGTCAGGAGCGCACTAATTTGACAGGTCTAAACTGACATTTTATCTTCTGTCCTTTTCTTAATGAAATAGAAAAAGAAATATGCACTGAACTTAGTTCAGTTTACCTTTTAATAAGGGAATCGGGGCCAATACCACACTTCACGCTCATCTCACCAACGTTTCGCGATAAGATTTTTACGTAATGGCACTAATAATAATAATAAGCCTCTTATCCTGAACTGCTTTCTTCTTTTTTTTTATGTTGATGTTGTCTCTTTACTTATAAAATATCTCTGAGTTCAGTGTGCCTCTTGGCAAAGGCCTCCTCTAACAATTTCCATTGTAGGTACTCTGTCTCTAGTAACCCTTCTCCATTTTGGACCTGCCGTTAGTTTTAGTTCATCTTCCCACCTCTTGCTCTGTCTTCCTTTATTCCTTCTCCCATCTCTAGGGTACCAGTCTGTTATGATGTTGCTCCATTTCTCTTGTGTACCTCGCAACATGTGCCCAGTCCATCTCCATTTCAAACTATCTTATTTCAACGTCTGTGACTTTAGTTTGACTTCTTATGACGGTGTTTCGTATCCTATCTTGTTCCTTTACACCTATCATACTTCGTTCCATAGCTCTTTGGCAGTGTTCCAGCATGTTTCTGTGATGTTTCGTAAGAGCCCAGGTTTCACACCCATATGTAAGACATGGGAGAACGCAGGTATTGAAGACCTTCCTTTTGATACCAATGCATAATGCGTAATGGCACTAGTTTTTGGATATTAGACAACACTAATACCCGATGAATAGAATAGAATACTCTTTGTCAGTGCAAATATTTGTATGCATGAATATAAATATTTACACTGGTCTGGTCGTGCCTCGGAAAGCACGTTAAGCCGTTGGTCCCGGTTGCCATACGAACATCTAATGGCAGTCGTTACGGGTTGTTGGAGTCCTCAA
>JADWQK010002277.1:0-11726 GCA_017933935.1 Sesamia nonagrioides
ACTTTTGTTAATATTATGTGCCACAAATACACTTTAACACCAAAATAGTACAAATAATAAAAAGTAAAAAAACTAAAACCCAACTACGACAAAAAACGACGCTGAAAAAGTATAAAACAAGATTTTCAGAATACTGAACTGAACAAAGTTGCTAATGTAGTAGTGTAATTTTCATGTTTGGAAAGGCGTAGTCACACGTTACATACCTACCGTAGCATTTGGATAACGTGTGACTGCGGTTTTCCAAACATTAAAATTTATCTCTACATAGTGAATATTGCATACTTCAGAATAGTATTGTATGACATTATTGTCAATTTACAACGAAGGCATCTTGGTAGAGTCTACTGTGTCCATTTACTTGCAACTACATTAGCAACTTTGTTCACTTCAGTATTCTGAAAATCTTGTTTTATACTTTTTCAGCGTCGTTTTTTTTGTCGTAGTTGGGTTTTAGTTTTTTTACTTTTTATTATTTAATGTATGTATCTGGTGTATTGTTGTGTATTTTAGTGATGCTAAATAGCTAATGTATTTTCATTCCTGTTTTCTTTATATGCATTCGAACGACTTTGATATACTTTGACTTTGATATTGAATAGACCATCTTATAGCATTTTGTTTTTATTTGCGACAATCACAATTCGTTTCATAAATAATGTATACAGCGTAATTTTTTCTTTGCGAAACCTGAATACAGTTTGTTCAGAATAAGGAACTGAATCGATTCCAATCATTTTTAAACCATGTTATGTATTTTTTCACAAAATTATTAAAAAAGGTTACAAGCTGAACACCGTAATTGGATATCCTACGCGCACAACACAGTACAAAGCAAATTTAACATATTTTGGATAGAATTTTTTTGCACAAAAATACAAGAGACGTGTTTCGGGTTTCGCATATAAAAATTAACGTTTTATATTAATGATCATCAACCTTTTTATCGTCCTACTGCTGGGCACAGATCTCCTCTCATACAGAGAAGGATTGAGCGTAATCACCACGCTTGCTCAATGCGGATTGGCAATTTCAGACTTAAAGATCAGATTTCCTCAAGAGGTTTTCTTTCACCTTGTAAGTCAGTTGTTGGTTGTCCTTCATTGGTGTCCAAGATATACTTAGAAAGTACATATAACTTAGCAAAGTTACATTAGTACTTGCCTGACCTGAAATCGAACCCGCACACTCATACTTGAGAGGCTGGTGTTTTAACCACTAGACTAGACCATATATATTAAGTCTTAATATTAAGTACTAGTGGGTGAAAGTTTTTTGTACCAATGACAACCCCATTTTTATGCCGAAATAACCACTGTCCATTCAACAGTGTCTTTCTAGACACTGTAAAGAGATCACAGGTAAAGCCGCCCATTGTGTAATATTTTTTTATTTTATGTGTTTTCTGGTGTTCAATAAAGTATGTACAATGTGTAACTTAATTAATGGACATTATGAAAGTATTTTCTTCAGAATCGATTACCGAATAGATTTTTGTCATTTTTAATATGGTTTTCTTTTTTCACATAACAAGTCAGACTACCTAAGTTGTAGTCACACTCCCATTGAACAATAAAAACAAATCAAAGTCACGAAGTACAGACGACGGCACATCAAGCTACTACAATCTGTCAGATTTCTTTATTACATTTTCAACTTTATTGTTAAAGCATTAAGAATCAAGATTGATTGGGAGGATTTGGAAGTTTCGGGTGATTTGACGTGCTGACATCCGTACCTACCCTTATACGTATTCAAGTATGTGATTGCGTAGATTTGCAATTTGACTGTATTTTCTCCCACTAATCAGCTTAACTAATTTAATAAATAAATATTTTTAATTCAGTCAAAATTTATGATTAGGTATGACATAATATTCTATTTAGGATTTTGATGGTGTGTCCGCTGTAGTAATGTGTGATCGCTTCCAAAAGACGCTTACCAAGATGGTACATAAGTAGGTAGGTAGCCACATATCGTTACTGCAAGAAGTCTACCGCCACATATAGCGAAGACCCTACATCCGTACAGTACAAGCCGAAATTATTAAATATGATACTTATACATTATACAATTAATTTCTGAGTGTATATGAAATGTATGTATATTGTATAATATCCAATGCAACTACCTTAGCTAAAACTATTAACAAATAGAGATAAAATATGATGTCGATTTTGTTTTTAATTCTGCATAAAAACATAAAAATGATTTCTTTACTTATTTACACAGTAGATTCCCGGTTGTCCGACAAACATTTTGCAGGGCAGTGTCGTGCTATCGAATTTACCGGATTATAGAGTACTACTTAAGACCCCTTTTTTTTTGTTAGGATGGGAAATCATCAAATGACTTCTCCCGCTCTGGGCGGAGCGGAAGGGCGTGTCAGACTTTTACTGACTAAAACCCACCCGTGTTTCTTCACTTGCCTGTGGGACGGCCAGGGCCACGGTTTCTTGTTTAACCAACCCGCAACCCTGACCCAGGAGGCATCGGTCTTCGTGGACCCCGTCACGATGTGCTGACATCTCTTTGAGGCGCGCGGGAAACACGACGCACGGTCGACTCCGGCCTGGTCCTTACCGGGCGGCGAGCTGCCCATTGCTCACCGCCCGCAGGCCCGCGCCTACGGTGGCTGGGAGTTTGGTGTCAACTCCCGACCAGGGCGTGAGGGCGCTGGGATTCCCGTTGCCTCACGCGCTCCGCCTCCTCCTTTGCCAGCATCACTGCTTCGCAGAAGGAGGTGACGGCCTGCCATGCACTCTCGCTCCGGACCATGGCCTGGACCAGGGTCGGACGCGAGTGATCGCCGCCGATCGCCGCTACGAGGACACGGCGGTGCTCTACCCAAGCCGGGCAGACATCCACCGTATGCTCTACCGTGTCCTCAGGGCGATCCACACAATGGTAATACCCTGGCGTTTCCTCCCGCCTTATACGGAACAGGAACCTCCCGAAACAACCGTGTCCGGTGAGGACCTGCGCCAGGCGGAAGGTGAGGGCGCCGTGGCGCCTCTCTAGCCACTCCTCAAAGAGGGGACTTACCGCCGCTATTGTGGCGTGCCCATACTTTTTTTTTTACAAAATTGTACCTTGTAATCTGCATACAAGTTGTAACTTATTAAATCGTGAATTAGCGAATGCATGTATGTAATAGACGATGTCGGATTACCTATAAGGGGTGCTGAATGCAGCACCCCTTATAATCCGACATCCCCGATGTCCCCGGTAATATGGCCCCTGGCTAATGAGCCAGGGGCCATATTACCGGGGCTCTACTGTATTTCTAAATACCCACTGCAGTAACTCAAGGCTCCACGAATGGATAGCTAATTCTCTTATTTATAACAGACTTTAAACCATAAACAGGTTGTGCATTCGAAGGATTTTTATAACCCTGAGCTCTACCTCTGAGATTATTAGGATTTCAATCAGAACATTTAACACAAAGGTTTCATCTCCAACTGTACACTGATCTTTAGGTGTGTGGTACAATCGTAACTAACGCCGCAATCTTGATGTTTCTGGTTATGTCATTACAATCAGTGTATTCCAACAATGCCAGTTGTCAATGTCATCAAAGCGTCAATAGATCTTTGTAGTAGTAGACAGTTGACTTCATAGACACAAAGATCTATGGCGCGATATACTCAAGATTTCTCATTACGTCATGCAAAATAGATTATATTCAGTATGTGCAGATTGTACATATTGTACGCAATATGTTTCGTCTCAAATATTTTATGTCTTGTCTTCACATTGTGATAAGAAGTTCTTATAAGGAGACAGTTGCTCGCATAATGAATAGCTAAGCCGATATGCAAGTTGACATTGCCTTCATGCTTCGTGCTTGTACTCTGCGCTATAAAATATCATTCTTGTTTGGAAACTTCATTACACTTTGTACGAACATATTTTTTAATACTCACTCAGAAAATAACTCACATAAGTCTTGGCGGTAAGTCTCGGTAAGTCCGAAATTTAAACGAAATACTTCAGAGACGAAATAAAATTGTTTGAGAAAATTAAATGTTTTATTTTTCTCTTCCTGATTCTTAATGTGTAGCTGTAAACCTACTTTCAAAGTAAGTTTCAAATTTATTTAGTTAACGCAATATTAACCGCGAACAAAACGATTGTTTTATTGAGTGGTAGTCTCTTAAAAGGAAACGAAGATGGATATCATTTGTCTTAAACGGTAGTTATTTTAAAATTAAAAATGCATTTGCAAAACATATATGCTAACTAAAAATCGACCTTCTGAATTATTTTTAACCAGGTAATCGCTTAAACGTCAAGTCTTGCCGCCAAGCGATTCATCGTGTTCCGGCATGATGTCTGGCGAAGCCGAACGGAGGACGGGTCTGAGCAGTTAAGTTGCGATGTGTGCCGGGTACGATGCGCCAAGTGTTGTTGTGTCGGGAGTTTGGTCGTAGAGGGTCTCCAGATCAATCTCTCCCTGGCGCAGCATCGTTGGTCGTGTTGATGGGTTTAACATTGCATCACCTCGCTCAACTGCCGTCTTCCTTCCAATTCACTAAGGTTTTTAAGTGAAAGGGCTTAATAAACTAGCGCGCTTTACCATCAACGATTGCATCACTGCTTACCATCAGGCGGGATTGCAGTCAAGCGCTAGTTTATACTTATTAAAAAAAAACGACAGACAGACGGTTCTAATAACAGAAGAAATAATTAGATTGATAATATCAGCCATTATAGTCTCACCTCTGCAAAGGGTTCTACTATTACAGAGGAGGTATTAGAATTGATCACCACTATTATTCAAGGAATCTAAAAACTTGAGGTATATTGATTAAAGCAAAATTTAATTTTATATCATTCGTTTCAGAACACATCGAAACTTTATGGATGACCGGCGGCCGCCAGCGATTTCGTTCGGGTGGAGATAGTTATGCTCCGCTCCTATTAGTCGCAGCGTGATGTAGCCTAAAGCCTTGCTGGATTAATAGGCTATCTAACGCAAAATTATTTTTTCAAATCTGACCAGTAGTTCCTGAGATTAGCGCGTTCAAACATAGAAACAAACAAACAATCAAACAAACTCTTCAGCTTTATATATAGTATAGATTATACATAATCAGCCTATAATGTTCCCACTCGTGGCCGTCATCTCCTACCCGGGCCCAGTGCGGGTTGGTAGATGCCTTCGAAGTGTTTGCTCCTAAGAGATGCCGGTTTTCTCTCGATGTTTTCCTTCGCCGTTTTGAGAGCAGTGGTGATGAAATAATTTTAGACAAAGTAAAGCCCCTGACGGGATCCGAACCTACGATCTACAGCTTGTAAGTCGTAGCCGATATCACTGGGCCACCGCTGTTCTCTTCTTATCTTGAGACTAACTTGCAATATTTATTTTCTTCACACACTAAGAATCTGCGATCTTCTAACAATCTCCTTTTAACCTCTCTTCTGTCCTTCACATACGCCTGACTTTGTTCACTCTTCATTTCATATTCAATCCATTCTTCTATGGAATGCGCTTTCTCTTGATATCAGGATGGCCGCCAGTCGGTTTGCATTTAAGCAGAAATTGCAGAGTTATTTTCGCAACAGTTAGGGTAGAGTCATTTGAACACCTCTCTCCCACATTTTTTAATTTTGTATGTAGGTATAATATATATATATATATATATATATATATTATAAATATATATTTTGGTAATAGTATGTATGTGTATATAGCTTATTTAAGTATTTATTTAAATAGTGTTAAGAGTTTTGTTTTTTCTTTACAATGTTTTCCACTTAAGCACTAATGTCTTTACCACCTATGGTTCTGCAATTTATGTGCGAAAGAATAAATAAATAAATTAATTAAATTAAATGGCAATAGTAAGAAAGTTAGTAGAGACGGGCTCATACATCTTGAATTCCGATCAAAAATCACGATTGCAGACTCATTTCATATTCCCTTGGTTTTCATCATTTATCATGTCAATCACATTTTCATAGTAAGTACCTTTGAGCAAATTGCTCGGTAAATGTGTGGAAGATTTCAGGATAGAAATCTAGTCAACTACTTGTCTTGTGATTCAAAAACACGAGGTCTGATTCAACAGCTTTTGATTCGGATACTAGTGTAACAATCAAGATAAAACAAAGCGGCCAGGCCAAGGTTGCCTTGAAGAGATCGTACAAAGTGATAAAGCCTCCCATTGTATATATAGTAGTGTCTGGTCTATTTTTCGAAGAACATAAGTATCTATGTATAAATAAAGTACCATTCTGTTAAGTTTTTTTTTTTAATAACTCTTGCCCCACAATACGCACTAGGAATTACTCCTGTATCGTGGGTACGTTTACAAACATTTAAACTCACATACACAAATAGCCAGTTATTTTTTATTTTATTCTATTTTATTTATTTTGGTCCACCAACAACTGTTTACCCTGGATGTGGTACATAAAGTAACATGTAATTTTAAAAGGTGACAGAGTAGTGTAACAATCACTTACAGGTGAACTCCACATGCATACAAAAATGGAGTTGTACAGGTATTAAACTAAATTAAAACTTAAACTAAATTATTGAAAAGTTTCATTTATTGCCAGAAAGTGAGTGCTAATTTAAATCCGGAAGACATTTGTAAAATGTGACTTTCAATTTGCTAAAGAGTCAAAGTGCCGATCAATTTGATTGCTACAATTGTTCACCATCTTACAAAATCTAGCATATGGGGAATTTGCGCCTAAAACCGTTCTCCTTTGTGGTGGCCACAGTGGTGTTATTGGATTGCGAGGAATTCTTGAGGGGGCACGGAAATTAAAAGTGTTCAATGTCTGGGGGCAGTCAATTTTATGGGTCATTACTTTGCACACAAACATTGCGTCGTTTAGCCAGTTATGACCTTACCTTACGTAAAATAACGAGTACATACGTAATTATTATTATTTAATGTAAACATTCGGTTTCATTTATGTGGAAATTGCAGAGTTATTTCGTAAACAAATAACTTACAGTCATCTCAAAATCTCTGACCCTTTTTTTGTGGAACGGAAATCATTAAATAACCTCCTCCGCTCTGGGCCATGGTACCTATATTATATCTATTGGTCTTCGTGGATCCCGTCACTATGTGTTGAGAACTCTTTAAGGCGCGCTTGAAACAAAAGGCGTCGTCGCCCCAGGCCTCGTCCTTACCGGGAGTCGAGCTGCCCATTGTTCGCCACCCGCAAGCCCGCTCCTATAGGGCCGGGAGTTCAATGTTGTCTCCTGACAAGGATGTCTCCTGCGGTGGCACACCTCTCTCCCTTGATTTTTAGCATTGTATATATTATATGTAATACATAGTATGTATATAACCTACTTATGTATTTGTTTAACTAGATGCAGGAGTGTTTTAATCCTTATTTTCTTATTAACAAAAGTACCTGCCATTTAATCACTTCACCACCCACGCTTGACTACGAGATAACTTAGACACACTTAGGCATTAAATCCGCGTTTTAACATACCTTAGTGCGAAAAGTATAAATTAATAAATAAACCGGCCCTTGAAAGACTACTTACATCACTAGAAGATAAAAAATGTAAAAACACAAAAGTTTACCAAATGTCAATAAAGGCCTAAATCTTTAAAGGGTACTCCAATTTACTTGTTTTGAAGTGTTATTCAAACCTATTTGAAAGAAAAAGTTTTTTTATATCGTATTTCTTTAATAAGATTTTTTTATGCAATGCCACGCGCAACAATATTAGTTACTTCGGTAAATTGAATTCCAGAAGAACTTTTACCTGTGAAGCAGATGATTGAGTAATCGTTCTCGATAAGTTGTAGATTTGATGTTGACAAAGAAAATGTTGCCAATATTGTTAGTGTGAAGTACAATAATTCTTTTTAATAATTATAAATAAGTGCTTGATCGCAATTCCGCCTGATGGTAAGCAGTGATGCAATCGTTCATGGTAAAGCGCGCTAGTTTTATTAAGAGCCTATTCACTAAAAAAACTGAGTGAATAGGATGGAAAACGGTAGTTAAGTGAGATGCATGGATACATGGTCGTGCTGTTGGGTTTAACATATTAAACCCAACCGGCGATATCTTTACGCCAGAGGGAGATTGATCTGGAGACCCTCCACGACCAAACTCCCGACACAACAACATCTGGCGCATCGTACCCGGCACACATCGCAACACAACTGCTCAGACCCGTCCTCCGCACGGCTTCACTAGACATCGTGCCGGAACACGACGAACCGTTTGACGGCAAGACTTTGTCTAATGGGTGGTAACTTCTGCCGGTAGGCCGGTGGCCTACCACCGAGAAAAGAACTAAGTATAGTATTAATAAACGTGTAGTGAATTAATCAAGTACAATTTTTTAACACATTTTATTTACAGGGTAATAAGGATTTATTACATTGTAAATATAGGGTAATAAGGATTTATTACGCTGTAAATAAAATATTACCTCCATTAGCAGACCTACGCAGAATACCAGAAGGCGTTAATTTATACAACGTTATTTTTTGTTTATGAGAAACCTGAATATAGTTTGTTCAGAATAAGCAACTGAATCGATTCCAATCAGTTTTACACCATGTTATATTTTTTCCCAAATACGTTTAGAGTGAGACTGCAGAGTGGTTACGATAGATCCCAGCTGACGCCAGAGGTCAACGCTCGCGCTAACCCGCCTGTATGGATCTTTGACCGTATTTTTGTTTGGAAAACCAAGTAGAATAGCAAGCTCATAACTTGATGGCTTTTCGTTATATCTTTTTGTAATTTTGTACATACATTCTTTACTTAAAAATAATGTTGAATAGCTGCATGCACATAATCAGTCTATAGTGTTCCCAATATTGGGACACAGACCTCCTCTCGGTGAGAGGGAATGGGCCGCAATCTACCACGCTGGCCCAGTGCGGGTTGGTAGATGTCACATGTCCCCGAAGTTTTTGGCTCTAGGACAGGCCGGTTTCCTCACGATGTTAACCACCGTTTTGAGAGCTACATGCATGAAACAAAAATATTTATTTTACATAATCAAAATCTTAAATTCATCGCCAGACAACACACAGTCTCAATCGCTGGATCTAAGAACAGATTTTTTAATTTGACTTAAATAGGGAATCAAAGTTTGAATGGAAATTGATCCTTTTCATCGATTTAAAATGTCAGCTTATAAATTAAATTTATATTTTACTAGCTGTGCCCCTTGGTTTCACCCGCGTAAATTCCCTTGGGAATATCATCATCATCATTTCAGCCGAAAGACGTCCACTGCTGCACATAGGCCTCCCCCAAGGTTCTCCACGACGACCGGTCTTGCGCCTTCGGCATCCAGCGGTTCCCGCGACCTGCACCAGGTCGTCGGTCCACCTTGTCGGGGGCCTACCCACGCTACGTCTTCCGGTGCATGGTCGCCACCCGAGAACCCGTCAGCCCCATCGGGCATCGGTCCTACGGGCAATGTGTCCAGCCCACTGCCACTTTAGTGTTGCAATTCTTCGGGCTATGTCGGTTACTCTCGTTCTTCTGCGGATCTCCTTATTCCTGATTCGATCGCGCAGTGAAACCCCAAGCATAGCCCTCTCCATTGCCCTTTGAGTGACTTTGAGCCTTCTTATAAGGCCTATTGTTAGGGATCACGTCTCAATTCCATAAGTCATCACTGGCAACACACACTGGTCGAAGACTTTTGTCTTGAGACACTGCGGTATTTCGGACGAGAAAATTTTACGTAGCTTCCCGAAGGCAGCCCAGCCGAGTTGGATTCGACGATTGACCTCTTTCTCGAAGTTGGACCTTCCTAACTGGATAGTTTGTCTCAGGTACACATAACTGCCAACAACTTCGAGAACAGTCTCTAATCTTTATAGGAGTCGGTACAACATGGGCATTAGACATGACTTTCGTCTTGTCCGTGTTCATTTTAAGACCGACTCGCTCGGAGGCTCTACTGAGGTCTTCGAGCATTGTACTCAGGTCCTCCGCGGTCTCAGCTATGACTACAATATCATCAGCAAACCGAAGGTGTGTCATGTACTCGCCATTGATGTTGATGCCCAGTCCTTTCCAGTCCAGAACCTTTAAGACATCCTCCAATGCAGCGGTGAACAGTTTTGGGGAGATAACATCTCCCTGTCTGACACCACGCTGCAGAGGTATGGGTTTCGAGGTCTGGTACTGTATTCGGACTGATATGGTGGCGTTTTCATACAAACCCTTCAGCGCTTCAATATACCGATACTCTACTTGGCACGGCTGGAATATCAGGATAAAAAATATCTTACTTGTTATTCCCGGTTATCAACCACCTGTGTGTCAAATTTTATCCAAATTTGTTCAGTAGTCAGTGTCCATGGAGTTTCTTGCCCGTTTTTCTCCATAGGTACCTACTCTTTGGAATGGGCGACTAGCTTCATCTTATTGACTGACCGACCTTCTGACAATTCAAAAGTGCCTGTAACTGGTTTATTGGAAATAAATTATTTGATTTGATTTGATGCAAATCAAATCAAAGGATAGGCGTGAAAGTGAAACAAACAAAAACACTCACTATCACAGTTATAAAATAAGGATTCGTAAAAGTGCAATACTAACGCCTCATCGGTATTCCACTTTTCTATATAACAGATGTTTACACTCAATACGATGTCACAACAGATTGACTCTATAAAAATCACGCTGTGAAAAGTTAGACCAAGTGTGCTTTGGGTCGCGCTATCAACGTTGCTTCCCAACATGAGGGGCCCAAGCGCCGCCTGTAGGCAGTTGTACGTAGGTATGATGCGGTCCATGGCCCTGTATGGGGCCCCTGTGTAAACCGCCATTCTGCGTAAACCGCAGAGGACGATGGCCGTCAGGGTCGTCCGCGGGTATCGCACGATTTCCTACGAGGCGGCTTGCGTCCTGGCCGGATCCCCGCCTTGGGACCTAGAGGCGAAAGTACTTGCGTCATTGTACCGATGGCGCGAGGAAGAGCGGACACGGGGCTCCAGTCCGGTGCAGCAGCAGGAGGCACGGCTCCCTGTCGTTCAGGGTGACGCAGGTACTGTCGGGGCATGGCTGCTTCGGCAAGTACCTGCGACACTTAGACGCCGGACACTCAGTGCCACCACTGCGTCCAATGCGGGGAGGACACGGCGCAGCACACGCTCTCCGAGTCTGTAGCTTGGGAGGAGCAGCACCGTGTCCTCAAAAATAAAGTAGGAGGCGACCTAGTAGTGCGGAGGATGGTCGGTAGCGTAGAGTCGTGGGACGCGGTGGTGTCCTTCTGCGAGGACGTGATGTCGCGGAAGGAAGCTGCAGAACGGGAGAGGGAAATCTCAACTCCCTTCCCGGGCCGCAGAAGACGCACCGGGAGCCGAGGAAGGGCGGACAACGCCCTCTTCCAGCTCCGATGAATGGGTCCAGGGGCGAGGAATATGGGGAAGTCCCCGCCCCCTTATTCATTGGACCCCGAGGCGGAGACATGCGCGTGTATCGGTGTGCGCCTCAGAGGCGATGCATGGGGTAGTTTAACACCTCACTACCCCGTGCAGGAGGCGAGGCCCGGACAGACCGGGCCGGCACGACAGTGTGGGGCTGCGGCCGAATCAAGGACTCCCGCGGCTCCGTGCGCACGTGACCGGAGAGACACCGGGGTGGTTTAGTCAGTAGGAGTCTGACAGACACCGTCGCCCACCCCAGGGCGGCGGACATCCTTTGAGGATTTTTCACCCCGGAACAAAAAAAAAGTGTGCTTTGGGTAAGCTGTA
>JADWQK010000580.1:0-25616 GCA_017933935.1 Sesamia nonagrioides
CCTAATCGGCGAACACATTTTTGTCAAATGATTGCGACTAGTTGGCATCAGTTGGGATCGTTCGGACCGCCCATTGGTCCGTTCGGTCCAAACGATCCCAACTAGTCGCAATCATTTGACAAAAATGTGTTCGCCGATTAGAGGGCAGGACACGCGCCCGCGTTTGCGAACTCCCGCATCAAGAAAATTCTGGAGATCTCCAGAACCTGGCTGTTGGTGCATCTTGGACTGAACCCGACGGGACGCAGGTGAGTTCCATGGTATTGTGGTGGTGGGAGATAATTTTCTGGGTCTCCGCTCTCAGCAACGCCTTCGAAATATATTTTGAACTCCAAAAGATACAGTCCACAAATATCAGAAGGATTGATTCTGATCCTTCTGGCGTATTCATTAATAATAATGAAAAATTTATTTGTAAAAAAATACTGTAATTTTACTCGTAGGTATATTAATTCAAATCAATTATCATTTATTTATATAGTTGATGCATTAGAAATCGAATTAGAATATCCTACCTCTACCAATCAAATATTCTTTCTATTAGATTATTCTAACACCAGTTTTGGCATAATGGAGCTAGAAAACCTATCTACCTGTTACATGCTGCCTGTAGGATAAGGCGCAGAACACACCAAAGTCGCCCGCCGGCCCGACGGCGTAGTCCGCCGACATAAACCCTCTCCCCTCTACCCTCTCTCGGCTTATGTTGAAAGAAGCATGTCGGCAACCTTCGTCCGCGCGTGTTGCCCGCCGACATGTTGGCGGCTTGCCGGCGGCTAGCGTACGCAGCGTGCTAGTATTTTAACTGCCAAATAAGTTTCTGGTGTCGAGCCGCCGAAATGCCGCCGGCAAAGTTTTACGACTTGCAATTTATTTATTATTTATTTATTTGGCTCAGGCAACAAAGGCCCATAATAAAATACAATAATGCTATACTATAACATACAATAAAAACAAATATATAATACTATACATATTTAACTTTACAAACTCTTTATAAAAGTAACCTCATATCCGATTATTTTGCGCTGTGTCAGGTATCCGGCCACGGAATCACCGGGAAATAACGCCTTTCGGCCAAAACTCTGGAGACAAGAATTTCTCGAGATCCTCAGTTGGCACTACCACCACAAAGGAATTAAAATTCACGGTGTGACGAGACTCCAACCTCGCAACCCTCAAAGTCTTTCTCGCCTTGATCTGTATGTACTCCACAACGTCCTCGGATTTTGTAGAGTAATGCAGCCTGGATACATATAGCGGCGTCACTGGTACAGCGGGACACAGCAAATGGTTCGCTCCGGTCGGTGCAGTGCCGCACTTGTTTAGGGCCGGCTTCCTTTTTTTCTTTTGCACCGTGATAAAGCCATCCTTGTCGACCTGCTCTTTCGGGCTGTCTTTATTGGTACAGCGCATCTGCTTTTTTCCTTTTTAAATTTTTCTGAAGCCGTCAAAATAGCCCGCCGGCAAAATCTGACCGACATATGCCGCCGGGCGCTTTGGTGTGTAGAGCTCTTAACTTCACTCCGGGGTCATACAGCGACACACAGATCCGATATAACAGTGTACAAAGGTGAATAATAAATGTGTAATGACAGCCTCCGTGGCGTAGCGGTACTGGACGCGGCCACTGCGCACAGAGGCGCGGGTTCGATCCCCGCGCAGAGCAAGTATTTGTATGCATAAATATGAATATTTGCACTGATCTGATCGTGCCTCGGAAAGCACGTTAAGCCGTTGGTCCCGGTTGCCATACGAACATTTAATGGCAGTCGTTACGGGTTGTTGGATCCCTCAAAAATTCAACATTTGGTCTAACTGCAATGCTTCGATATCGCCTTCGAGTTGTGGAGGTCAGATGGCAGTCTTCTTCTTCAGCCTATAGATGTCCAGTGCTGGACAAAGGCCTCCCCCAAGGCTTTCCACGATGACCGGTCTTGTGCTGCCGGCATCCATCGGCTTCCCGCGACCTTCACCAGATGGCAGTCGCTTTACGGAAAATATCGAAGTTTAGCCAAATCAGCAGTTAGACTGGTAAAGCGGACCCCAGACTGCAAAGCTGAAAAAGCTTCCGATGCGACTGGGATTAACGCTGAGATGATGATGATAAGGTGAATTATATTGTCTTCTTATAATCCCCTGCGTGACAGTCTTCTTATTACATAGGCTCTTTTTTTATAATTTATAAACTAGCGCTTGACCGCAATCCTGCCTGATGGTATGCAGTGATGCGATCGTTGATGGTAAAGCGCGCTAGTTTATTAAGAGCCTATTCACTCTAGCCTTGCTCTGATCCTTATGTTATTAAATGTACATAAATGGTTAAATAAATAATATGTACTTTTCTCACTAAGAGTGATTCCTGTATCTTGGGTACGTTAAAAGTCATGTGTCTTTTATAAATGAACAGACAGCTGTGCTGCTGGGGAGTTTGTTCCACCACTTCTTCTTCCCAGCGAAAGCACTAGGAACTGTCGATGGGTGGGCATTTTTGGGGGACTGTCTTGTGTAATACTGACGTTCAGAAAGTGCTGATTCTCAGCCTAATTTGAATGAATGTCTTTTGATTTTGATTTTACAAACATTTAAACACAAACACATAAACAGTCGAAGAAACGTAAGTCGAAGAAGTCAGAAACGGAACAACTACCTGTAGGTCATACAAATATTTGTTTCATGCGGGAATCGAACCCGTGACACGCATAGGTTGCCAACTATACTGTTTTGAACAGTATTATACTGTTTTTCACTAAATTATACTTTTTACTGTTGAACAAAAATAAAGTATAAAAATACTGTTTTCAGCATGCAAACACATTATGTAATATACTTATACGAAATATTCAAAAACAATTTAAATTTAGTAAGTTGTGCAAGGAGTTCCAAAAAATATGTATGTAAAAAATTAAATGGATAAAATACTGTTCATTTTTCTAAAATACTGTTTAATATTATTCACAAAATTGAATATACTTTATTCCTTGTAAAAAAAAAAACTGGCCAAATGCGAGTTTGACCTGCACTGAGGGTTCCGCCGTTCAAACGTAGCGGCTTGCCAATTTATATCACCAGCTCGCCAGCGGCTTCGCCCGCGTGGAGCCTGGTTATATCGCGCTGTTTAAAATTCCCTCGGGAACATCAAATTTTTCCGATAAAGGTAGCCTATAAGTTTCCTCAGGGTCTGAAGATTGTCTGTGCCAAACTTCATCAAAATCGGTTGAGAGGTTTAGGCGGGAAAGCGTAACAGACAGACAGAGTTATTTTCGCATTTATAATACTAGCATTGATTTAGAATTTTCACAGTTTAGAGGCAATTAGATTTAAGAAGTGTTTGATATGAATTTCAACTTTAATATCTCTACGCGTTCATGTGAAAAAGGGTAGGTAGTAAGTTTATAATTATTAAAAAAATATTTCATGTCATGTACCTAAGCAAAAATAATATTTTAATATTTTATGTAACTTCAAATTTATCATTTTCACAATTTTTTCTTTATCTGTCTGTACTATAATATAACGTTGCTTCGTGCCGAATTTCAAGATTCTGAGTTCACGGGAAGTACCTTGTAGGTTTTGATTCCCTAGCGTGTGACGGAAATTCGTCTAAGGTGTCGGTATAAACTGCTGTATCTTTTGATCGCTTTAACTTAGAAGTTTGATTTTTTCACTGCTTAAAGGGACAATAGACTTAGGTATTTGGTATAAATTTCAATTTGATACCTTTATTAGTTCGTGAGAAATAAGGTAGTAAGTTTCATTTTATTAAAATATATTTATTATATTATATAACTAAAAAAATGTGATTTTCGCAATTTTTCCTATATTTGCATTATATGACAATGCTTCCTGCCAATTTTCAAGATTCTGAGTTTACGGGAAGTATCCTGTAGGTTTTGATTCCTTTGCGAGTGTCGAAAATTTGTTGAAAATATCGACATAATCAGCTGTATCTTTTGATTGGCTTGGCTTAGAAGTTTGATATTTTCACAGCTTAAAAGGACAATAGACCCGAGTATTTCATATGAATTTCAGCTTGATACGTCCACGCGTTCTTGAGATAAAGGGTGGTGACAGACAGACAGACAGACAGACAGACAGACAGACAGACAGACAGACGGACAACAAAGTGATCCTATAAGGGTTCCGTTTTTTCCTTTTGAGGTACGGAACCCTAAAAATGGCAACCCTAGACACGCAGCACAGCAGTCGATTGCTCAGCAACTACGCTAACCGTGTTGACTCATAGTAACACCATATTTCACAACCTATGTCAGAAAACCTTTCCAAAAACATCTTCAATGTATTTCTTTTCCAACAAACTCACGCTTGTCGTTTCTATTTCTATTTTGGGTATTAATTCATTAGAACACAACAAGACCCTTCTTAAGTCTGGAATTGTTCCGTACAATACTAGGATTCCGTTATTTTTTTTCGAAGGAAAGAAAACGTGTCGAATAAAACTACCCTTTCAAGTGGGCCGATGAGCTACGAATTTTTGTAGAGATTTGGAGTAGGTAAGTTCGTGCATTTTAAAGATTGAAAACTGTGTGTGGGTGTGTTTTTTTTAACCGCTTTTACATACTTTAGTATGAAAATTTTGTGTGTTTTTAGGGTTCCGTACATCGATCACTTATACACTAGATACATAGTCTCGAACAAAACTCTTATCAAAAATGGCGACAAGTATTAAGCAGTCGTAAAGTAGTAAAAAAAAAATACATATACATTAATTTAAAATCAGTCTTATGTACAGTGTATAAAGTTCTTATCACAAAGCAGTGTACAAAAAGCCATTAATTTTTACGACCGAGTCTGGTACCTACATCAAACATCAAACCAAATTCAACCTTACACGCATGCATTAAAGTCAGAATTATAAAGTTAGTACTAAATGAAAGAAGCACCGAAGTGCTGTGTTGTGCGCTTGTTCAGTTTAGCCATTTTTTACGCTGATTGTGAATCTAGTGATTGATGGTTCCGTATCTAAAAGGTAAAACGGAACCCTATTCATGAGACTTCCCTGGCCGTCTGTCCGTCCGTCCGTCTGTCACTGGTCTGTATTTTATGAACCGTAATAGCTAGACAGTTTAAATTTTCAGAGATTATGTATTTCTGTTACCGCTATAGCAACAAATACTAAAAAAAACTATTTAAGGGAGGCTCGTCATACAAAAAACGTGATTTTTTGCAGTTTCTAAAGTTTTTTTTTTTTCAAAATGACGGCTGTGTATTAATTTTCAAATACTATAAACATGTTTTATAAACTTACTGACATGTTTTTGCATAGATATTTGATTGCCATAAACATTCAGAGTGATTATTTCAAACCCCTAATTATATAAAAGTCCAATAATATGATTACTTTCATGATAAATAATCGATTTAAATTATGATTAAAAACACCTTCACCAAGAAACCATTCACTGATTTCATTCTCAATACGTTCATTTATGTTTACTTACAAAATCTTCATTCATTTTGACAGATGCATACTCTAGCACTTTCACATTTCACATCCACAGACAGTATTACAGATAAGAGCCGTCTCGTATCGTGTGGGGGTTGAAAAGGGTACGCGGCTGTGCCAAGACGCCCTGATTAGGACCTGAATCTATTCCCCAAGATATATTGCCTTTATTTCCCCCTTTTTTATTATTCCACCCTCTAAAAACATCTGTTTGACTTTTATTGCAATTTACTTACTTGAACCTTTCTTTTATGTTGTGTTGAGGTTTTCTTCGAATGAACGAAATGAACGAAAAGTGAATGGCTGAGATTATCGGATTGAAAGATTAAATACTTCGGTTCTCTTTGAATAGTTATGTGGAGTAGTATCATGTTTTTAGATATCTCTATCTTCGTATCCCTTTTAGTGAATGAGATAGACGTCAGAGAGTTTTGTTTTAACGTTATAAATTGTGCTTAACCGCAATCTCGTCTGATGGTAAGCAATGATGCAATCGTTGATGGTAACGCGCACTTGCCTATTCTCTCTAGCCTTGAGACTCATGAGTTGTAATCAGACGGGAAGAACGCTGTAGGTTTAATGTTGAGACTGCAGATGTGTTTTACTTTTACGCAATCTTTGAATTGTTGCATATTGCTGAAGAATCTGCTGCGCCATTTCTGCTTCGCCACTAAAAAAATTGTAAGTGGTGAAGGGATGGCGCTTAGCGGACTGTCTGATGTAATTTTAACGTTCCAGGAACGTAACGTTCGCTCTTTATTAGTTTTAACGTTAAAAAAACGAACTATAACTTTTACATTTACGCATAATTTTTAGCTTCAGCTGAAAAAGTCCTATTTGCTTTTTCTCAACAATGAATATCGTTTAATCTAAGAAAATCTCAATATCTTTTTACATTTCATTTCAAATTGCAATCAAATGAGATCGAAAGCATTAAATATAAGAACTTCTATGCAATACATGCAAATTCCAAATTTAATGCCAAACGCGACCAATTAAAGGCCCGCCCACCTGCTGCCGTCACATACCACTACGTTGACGGCGTGCTTACGTGCCCTCAGTGTGCACGAAGTTTCGCCGCCAAGATAGGCTACATAAGCCATCTTCGGGCGCATGAGTGCCAAGTCATCGGCTAGGAGTCGAAGTGGTCGCCGTGGCCGAAATCGGTCGGGAACATCATCATCATCATCATCACATGCAAATTAAGAGCGGGAAATATATCAATTGAGCTTTTGGTAACCGATTCTGCTTCGTCTGCTTCTGCGTCTATAACATGTAATCTTGTAAATGATGTACGGTGACCACAGTTCCTTTACAAAACAATTTAGGTACACATAATATAATCAGCTCTCCAACTCCTGAGACACAGGCCCTCCGGTGAGAGGGAGGACCGTAATCTGCCACACAAGCCCTGCACGGGTTGGGATGGCACAAGTTTTGGCTCTAGGACATGCCGTTTCCTCTCGATGTATGTTTTCCTTCACCGTTTTGAAAGCAGTGGTGATGAAATAATTTACAGAAAGTAGGCGCCTGACGGGATTCGGATCTACGACCTACAGCTTTAAAGTCGCAGCCGATACCACTAGGCCACCTCTGCTCTATGTTTTATACTGCGCTGCGGTATGTAAATGTAATCACCACGCTTGCTCAATGCTGGTTGGCGATTTCAGACTTTAGACTTTCAGGTTTCCTCAAGATGTTTTCCTTCGCCTTGTAATCAGTCATTGGTTTCCAAGATATATGTACAGTAAGGGTCAAAAGTGGAGTACCACTTTTTTAGCCCTTATTGTTTTTGCAATAAAGTTTCAAAAAGTTTTAATTGCAATTTTGTCCATAATTGTACTTAGAAAGTATATGTAACTAAGATACATTGGTACTTGTCTGACCTGGAATTGAACCTGCACACCACTAGGCAACCACGATTATTTAGGTATATTGCTCTCCAAATTTATTTCCACGAACAAATGTAGCCGGTGTTTCACTTTATAAACACAGAAACAATTCAGGTGAAAATTTGTTTCATGTGCAATTAGTCGGAAAATGTTTTGTTGAAAGAGTTAACAAAAATTGTTCAGCATCTCATCAAAATGCACAACGAACTTCAATTATACAGTCCAAAAGATTTTAAAAGAAATTAACAATCCGGTTATTCGAAATTTCCGAAACACATGAAACCTACTATAATAATAAATGCGAAAGTCTGTGAGTATGGATGGATATTTGTTACTGTTTCACGCAAAAACTACTGCCCGGATTACACCTTACTAGCTGCGTGCCGCGGTTACACTCGCGTAGGTTTCAATATATTTTTTTATATGCTCCGCTCCTGTTGGTCGCAGCGTGATGTTACATAACCTAAAGCCTGGCTTAATAGGCTATCCAACACAAAAATAATTTTTCAAATCGGACCAGTAGTTCATGAGATTAGCGCGTTCAAACAAACAAACTTTGGCTTTATATTAGTATAGATGTTACAGTTATAACCTGTTTTAAAGAACTCGTTTTCCCTAGTTAAAACTAGTTTTTACTAAATACCTTTGTTAAAACTAGAAATACCTGACAAAACTAGAATTTACCTGTGATATACTTGACTAGTTTCGCCCGCTTTCCGCCCGCGTGGAGTTCGGTTATATCGCACTTTTAGATTTCCCTCGGGAATATCAATTTTTTCCGGGATAAAAGGTAGCCTATGTTCTTTCTCAGGGTCTAAAGATTGTCTGTGCCAAAGGAGATCGCCGAAATTCGCCCCAGCATGGACAAATAAATGTCCTGCATTATAATTTTTCTTTCATTTTTTTATATTATATGCAAATATCCATAGTTAACGGACAAGCGTGGGTTTAAAACGAATAATTAAAAGCCTTCTATCTACTAAACAATTTGTCTGTCATATTGTTAAAATAGAAGTAATATTCTGGACTATTTTACCTCTTATGTATTCTGCCTTAGATCGTCCGAAATACGAGAAGTAAAGGAATGAAAAATGCAATAAGCTCCAATCATTATATTATCACATATATACATGACTATCTAATTACAAACCACGTTCTTTAATATTAATAAATTATATTTTGTATTTTTACAGCAGTCCAAACATTTTTTTAATACCGATGACGAGACAGACTTCATTTTTCTTTTTATTCGAATTTTAACATTTTTCGAATCGCAGTACTAGAGTAAACTAAAGAGGTTTTTCTGTAAAACGAACAACCCTTTTTTTCAACACACCTCCTTGAGTTTTATAGAAAAACATAAAAACATAACCTACACGAATACACAACAATATCACATTCAATAAACAATCAGTATCATTAAATTACAATTTCTTAATAAACGTTAATCAGTTGTCTCAGTTTTTGAAATTTAGATTTTCCCAACGCCTTTGTCAAAATATCTGCCAATTGATCATCAGTGTTTATCTTTGTCACATCAATTACTTTCTTTTTTTCATAATCATATACAAAGTGATAGCTTACGTCAATATGTTTAGAGTTTTTACAAAATTTACCGTTCTTTGAAAGGGATATGGCACCACTATTATCTTCATAAATTTTAACTGGTTTGGAAATTTTAACATCTAAATCACCTAATATGCCTATCACTGGTAAAACTTCTGTTACACAATCGGCTAACGCATAATATTCCGCATGAGTTGATGCTCTTGACACTATTCTTTGTTTATGGGTCTTCCACATTACTGGATTATTAAACACTCTTAATATAATTCCTGTAGTTGACTTTCTGTCATTTTTATCCGCAGCCCAATCAGCATCTACAAATGCATCTAAGCAATCATCATATTCCGCATTAAAATTAAGTGCCAAATTTCGGGAATGATATAAATACTTTAGAATCCGTAATGCATAATTATAATGTGTGACGCTATAATAATTTTGAAAACGACTCATAAAGTTTACGCTATACGAAACATCTGGTCGCGTCGCACTAGCAACATATAATAGAGCTCCAATCAAATTTCTGTACTTCAAATCATAATTTATTTCTCCATTTTCAATTGATAAATTCTGCTCCATCGGTGTCTCATATTTCTTAGAATCTTTTATATTATATTTTTCTGCCAAACTTTCTATATATTTGCACTGACTCAAAATCATTCTTTTAAGTTCCGGCTTATAATCAATATCAATACCTAAATATTGTTTTACTTTTCCTAAATCCTTCATCCGAAATCTATCACTCAACAGTTGTTTAACTTTCCTAATCGTGTTCTCTTTTTCGGCACAAATCAAAATGTCATCCACGTATAGACATAGGTATACTTTTTCACTATTGATACACCCTGTATACAAACAATAATCATAATCAGATCTTTTAAAATTAATGCTGAGCATAAATTCATTGTAACACTCATACCAGTCTCTTGGACTCTCTCGCAATCCATATAATGCTTTTCTTAGTTTGCATACTTTGTTGTCTTTAACTTTGTAACCGTCTGGTGGATAAATATAAACTTCTGATTTAATAGTTCCATTCAAGAAAGCTGTCTCTACATCCATACATTCTATATGCCAACCTCTTACACAAGCAGTTGACATCAAGGCTTTCATTGTAGTCATTCTAGCAACAGGCGAGTAAATCTCTTCATATTCATCATAAACTTGTTGAAAACCTTTTGCTACTACGCGCGCTTTATATATGCCATTAGATTTAATTCGAAAAATCCATTTTACTTCGATTATATTTTTATTTATTGGTTCATCAACTATTTGCCATGTTTCATTTTGTTCTAAACTGTTAATTTCATTATTCATTGCATTTTTCCACAAATTTGCTCGAGGACTACTAATTGCTTCCTCGTACGTTTCTGGTACACTTACATCACATACATTTACATATACTATGTGATCGTTCAATCTTGCAGGTAATTTTCTTTCCCTTCTTGGGCGACTTGGTTCGCTCACCTCCTCAACATTAGATTTCTCTCTTTCATTTTCTTCACCTTCAACTGTATCAAAATATTTATCATTATTGTCAGTATGTTCTCTTAATTTCTCATTTTCATTTATCTGTGTTCTTTCTTTGTCTTCATTCATGTTCCTATTTTCACCATTACTATCCTCATTATCTGTATCATGATTTGGATAAGACTGATATTTAATTACTTTTGCTTCTGAATCAATAAAAATAACATGTTGACTAACAATAATTTTATTATCTACCAACACCTTGTACCCTGTATCTGTATAGCCTACTAAACATCCTTTCACCCCTTTTGGGTTTAACTTTGAAGTTCTTTTTTCTTCAGGTACACGGACAAAACATTTACTACCATATAATCTCAAGTACTTTACGTCTGGTTTCCTTCTATAAAATATTTCAAACGGGCTTTTCTTTTCCGCAGTATTTGTCAAAATTCTATTTCCTAAATAAGCTGCTGTAAGTACACATTCAGGCCAGTATTTTTTATCTAATTTTGCTTCTGTCATTAAGCATCGTGATTCGTGCTCTATCCATAATTGTTCTGTTATATCTTTCAGCAGTTCCATTAAGTTCGTAAGTATAAGCTGGTCCAGGATTCAAAAATATTCCGTTTTCTTTTGCAAAATTATAAAAATCTCTATTGAGGTATTCACGGCCTCTATCACACCTTATTTCCTTCACTCGCTTTCCTGTTTGGTTTTGCATCCGATTCACATAAGTTCTGAAGCAATCAAACACTTCACTTTTATTTTTAATCACACACACTGCAGCATGTCTGCTATATAATAAATGAAACGAAATATCTTTGTTCATTATAACCTACCGGAGTAATTGGTCCATTCACATCAGTATGTACGATTTCTAAAATTTCCGTAGCTCTACGTCTATTATTTTCGAAGGGTAAATTCGTCATCTTGTTTTGTAAACAAATTTCACACTGTATGTAATTCCCGTTTAGTCTGTCAGGTAATCCGGTTAATAATTTATGCCTACACATTTCTTTTAATTTTGAATAATTAACGTGACCAAGCATTCGATGCCATTTCTCTTTCAATGACATTTCTTGTACATTTGTATTTACATATTTATCGCCACTTATTTTACCTTCTAGTTCATACAATTTATTCTTTTTTCTAGCTACAGCTACTAACTTATATTGCGAACTATATATATTAGCAATTTCATTTTGGAATTTAATCATGTTCATCTCTATTCACAATACTGGATACACTAAGCAAGTTTCTTTTCATATTAGGGACATAATAAACATTGTCAATATCAATTTTATGCAATTGATAGTTTGCATAACAATGCATTGTAATCTTTCCTATCTTTTCCGATTTTAAAGAAAAACCATCACCTACTCTAATATTTACTGGATTGTCTAACTTTTTATACTCACAAAAGTATCTGTCATCGTTCACGATGTGGTCACTACAGCCGCTATCCAGGAGCCAATTCACTGTATTTGCTTCAGCTGTCAGCACTTCGACGTTGAAGCCAACCGACGAATTTCCTGTTGTAGGATCGTTATTATAGTTATTACCTCGCAGTCCTCTATAACCTCTGTAGTTACGTCCTCGGTAGCCTCGATAACCTCGTCCACCTCTATGGAATCTTCCACGGTATTGTCCACGCTGACTATTTTTCAATTTAGGACAATCTCTTTTAAAGTGTCCTTCTCTATTACATTCGTAACAAGTTTGTTTGAACGAACTGGTACTTGCAAATGTCTGCTCACTACATTCAACGTTCTCTGTTTCTTTCTTTTTATACTCCAGTAACAGTTTTGACTTAACATATTCGACAGTTTGACTTTCTTTAGGTAAAGCGTCTACAATATTCACAATGTTTTCAAATTTGGATGGTAGGGCCAACAATAAATAGTTTAATTTGTCTTCATCAGTAACTTTTTCTCCTGCTCCTTTTAAATCATTTATTTGCTTTTCAAATGTCTGAAAGAATTCCAGCGGGTTCCCATCTTTGAATGTCGTTTGCAATATCTTTCTTTTAAGTAACAATTTGTTGGCACATCCTTTAATCAAAAACATGTCATCTAGTTTTTTTATCATTTTATATGCAGTTCCTTCAGCTATTATAATATCTAGCTGCGAGTTACTGAGACTGTTAACTACATAGTTTTGAGCCTTCAAATCTATCTTTTTCAAATCATTTTCCGTCATAGGCTCCGTTTTTACTTCCTGCTCTATGGCCTGCTCGCAGTTCTTTAATTGCAGTAACAATTTCAATCTGAATTTCCATTGCTCATAGTTAGTACCATCAAATATAGGTAATCTCAATTCTTCCTTTCCTTCCATAATTTAAATCTATCTAATATACTCCTTCCTCTCTATTTCAGCAACCACGCTCTGCTACCATGTTAAAATAGAAGTAATATTCTGGACTATTTTACCTCTTATGTATTCTGCCTTAGATCGTCCGAAATACGAGAAGTAAAGGAATGAAAAATGCAATAAGCTCCAATCATTATATTATCACATATATACACGACTATCTAATTACAAACCACGTTCTTTAATATTAATAAATTATATTTTGTATTTTTACAGCAGTCAAACCATTTTTAATACCGATGACGAGACAGGACATCATTTTTCATTTTCATTCGAATTTTAACATTTTTCGAATCGCAGTACTAGAGTAAACTAAAAAGGTTGGTTTTCTGTAAAACGAACAAACCTTATTTTCAACACATATAAATTGCTGCCATGTCAAGAGCTTTAGAGATGTTGCTTCTTGTTTTTACGAAATCGATAGTTTAATAATTGTATTTATGAATTAAAAAACATGAAGTTTTATTTAATGTATGCATTTTTTATTATTATGACTACATTTGTTATCAAAATACATTAAACGCAATCTGTAAAATAGCGTAATAATAGTGTTTTTATCGATATTAAACAAAATCGATTCTCAAATCGTTAGTTCAAATAGCGGTATCGATTCTACAGATGCGGAAATGAGTGACATCTCCAATTGTTTTGTTATGTTTGTTACTCGCGATTTTTTTTTTTTTGCGATATGAGTGTCACGCTCATTTTTCATTGGACTTTTAAAATTATTTAAAGTGTTGTTTACTAAATAAAATCGCGTGATTTATGTAGTAAAAAGTGCATTCAGTGAATAATTTATAAAGAACAGTGAAATAATGTAGCACAGTGGCCACATCATGTCCTTACTCCAAATTCTTTCTTGTCGGCCTCACGCAGGAAAAGAAAGGAGATAGATTAGTTAAGTTAAGCTAGGATAAGTTAGGATAAACTAGGATAAGTTAGGATAGAAACTTACTCAAGAAAAAAATTACTAAAGACTAGGCTGTATGGCGTACTATGCCTTTGCCTTTTCCGTTCAGAAGAACGGAAAGAATTAAACCAAAAAAAAAATTGTTACTCGCTTCCTTGCCTTTGTGCAGAGTAGTGAGTGTTCACTTTTGTTACTGGATTACACGAGTAACAGTTGTGAAGGTCAGATGGCAGTCGCTCCATGTAAAACATTGATATTCAGCGGCGTCCGGTTAGACTGGACGCTGACCCCAAAATAATTGGTAAAAGGCTAGACTATAAATTACTTGTATTATTTACACATTTGATGATTACATTCATTTTCTTACTAAACGTAAAAGAAATAATAAATCTATTCAGTTTTCTTTACGATTATATAACCTCAAAATCAAATACATTTTAGTTTGATACTCGGTTCCTAAGCTTGTCCGTGTATCAACAAATACCTGATATGATTACATGAATCATTCCAAACACAACTAGCATTTTCTTATTCCTGTCAATTCTGGGGCATTCAATGTATGGAATTTTAGCAATGTCCTTTCATCATAATCGGTTGAGAGGTTTAAGCGGGAAAGCGTAACAGACAGACAGTCAGACCGACAGACAGAGTTACTTTGGCATTTATAATATTAGTATGGATAAACTAGCGCTTGACCGAAATTCCGCCTGATGGTAAGCAGTGATGCGATCATTGATGGCAAAGCGAGCTAGTTTATTAAGAGCCTATTCACTCTAGCCTTGAAGACACTCAAATTGTAGTGTGACGGAAACACCGCCGCTGGCATATTGTTCCAGTCCCTCGATGTATGCGGAATAAAACAGGGCAAAACGCTTCGTCCGGATCATAGTGGTGTTAACGTGAGGATGGAAAGTCTCCGTACGACGGTTGTCCGATGGTGGAACGGAGATGGGAATTAATAATAATAATAATCAGTTCAGTTTATATTTTTAAATGTTTTTGTATGTTTTTTATATAAATATTTAAAAATGTAAAACGATATGTAGACACGGAAAAATAAAGAGATAATAATAATAAATTTTTATTTTCAGACCATGGTCCATAGAAATAGCATAAAACAGAATTACAATATTTAAATTTAACAATAAAATTAAAATAAAATGTAACTACTTATGATTATACAATAAAATTCAATTTATAAAATTTAATAAAATGTCAAAGAATTATGAATTAAAAATTTCATTTAAATTAAAATTGGAAAAAATTTAGGCATGCATTTAAATCAAAACAAACACAGTCGAAATAAATAAAATTAAACTTAAGACTAATCAGTCCACATAACAGTGTGACGCTCGATGCATCGTCATCCAGTGCCACACTATCGGGCTGTCCATCCTGCCGGCCACTACAGACACTAGGCTGTTGGAGCCATCGCGAACTCGCCGCATCAAGGATGCTATGCGCGTACGGATCAGTGCATAAAAATCAGGTACACCTGCCTCCGCGAACATCCCCGACGCGCTGTAAAATCGCGGTAGCCAAAACATAACCCTGAAGGCGTTATTGTACTGGATACGCAGGGCATTATACGAACTTTTTGTATAATTGACCCATAGGGCACACGTGTACAGAGATTGGCAATACGCTCTAAAAAGCGTAAGCTTGACCTCCCTCGTACAACGCGCAAACCTACGAGCCAGCATATTAAACTTAACTGCCAATGCCCTGCGTTCCCTCTCTAAGTCTAAATCGTCTGATAGACTATCAGTGACCCAATGTCCCAGGTACTTAAACTTCGTCACTCTGGTAAGCGGAGCGTCCCCTAAGGTAACAGGTGGGACCAAGTCATAACATTTGTTCCCCGCCTTAAAAACCAGGAGTTCGCTCTTGACAGCGTTATACCTGAGACCGTGGGCCACCGCATACTCCTCACAAATACGAATCAGCCTTCTAAGTGCGCCGATAGATGGGCTCAGCAACACCATATCATCTGCGTAGCTGATATTATTGGCACAATGCCCATCAATGAAACAACCAATATTGGTGTTGCTAAGCTCACAGATTAACTGGTTAACGTACAGGTTGAAAAGCTTGGGCGAGCTGAGTCCCCCCTGCCTCACCCCGCAGTCCAACCTATATGCATCCGACAGGACACCCGCCCACTTAACGTGATTGTATTGGTTGTTATACCAATACTTAAGCACCTCCATGAGATCCCTAGGCAGGCCAGTGTCAGACAGCTTCCTCCATAGGCAGTCGTAAGACACCAGGTCGAAAGCCCTGGAGAGGTCCAGAAAACACGCATAGACCGGTGTCTTCCTACCAGTGTAGTATTGGACAGTTTGTTTGAGACAGAGAATAGCTGTTTCCGTGGACAAATGCGGCTTAAAACCAAACTGGGCATCATGTGACGATAGATGCTTATCCAGCCGCCGGTCAATCAAACCGTCCAACACCTTCGCAATAATAGTAGCCAGGGATATAGGCCTATAATTCCTCTTGTCACTCGCATCACCGGTCTTATTTTTAACTATGGGTACTACAATTGTTTTCACCAGGTCAGCCGGAAGATAAGAGTGACTCAAACAGAAACTGAATAACATCGCCAGAACGCGCGGTAAATGCTTACCTGCATAGCGTAGATGTTCTACGCTCAAGCCGTCATGACCCGGTGACTTCCCCCCCTTCATGTTTTTGATCACAGTACTTATTTCCCTAGCCGTGAACCTCATAAGCCCAGGCACGTCACCAGCCCCTCCCAATACCTCCGACCCACCAGACGAAGGACGCAGAGGGGAATCCACCCTAAACGCCACACTGAATAGGTTAGCAATCTCATGGGGGTCACTGACACCATCAATACTCACGGGCAAGCTCAACCTGGGATTCAATTTGTTTGTGGCTTTCCAGAAACTACTGAATTTTTTTGCATCGTGATGACTAGCAATGATATTCATTTTAATTTGTTCTTCATTATTTTGACACCATTTTAACTGAGTCTTAAAATTCTTTCTACTTTCAACCATCTTGTCATATAATAAACCAACTTTAGGTCTACCACATAAAGACCAGTGTTGAAAATCACGCCGAGCCCGCCCGTGTGCATCCTTTACGTATTTATTCCAGCCAGTTATGTAACCTTTTTTGCGCTGTACTACCCTATTATAACAAGAAACTGCACCCTCACACAGAATTCCCACAATCTCCTCATATAAATTATCAATGACTTTCCGGTGTCCTAAATTACCACACTGATTATCACAGCACTTAGTAAATTCCACCAGAAAGTCAACATTTCTTAACTTATTGTCACAATATTTGCTAAATTGCTCAATTTGCAGCAAGTCCCTGTATCCCCAAGTTACCCCGTTGCACTTCGGCAATTCAAGCATAAGTTTAGGTCTTAATGTACTTATATCACATGTCACTACCATTGGCAAATGGTCCGACCAACTCACGTCACACATTACCCTAATGTCCTTGACTGAGCTCCACGCGGAATCAGTCACCACACAGTGATCTAACCAACTAGTAGTACCATGTGCATCACTCACGTACGTGTATGTGTCCGAATCCCTGCCAAGTACGCTAACGTCAGCGCAACGCCACTGTACATCAGTGGAAAAACTCAGTAGCTCTTTGCCGAATAATCCATTAGGATGCGCATTAAAATCACCAAGGATAAACACCGCATCCACACCGCTGCTCTCTATAATTGCGTTAATCTCACTCCAAGACAATCCACAAATTCAGCAAGATCCATCGACTCAGTTGGCATATATATCTACTGAGAAAACTAAGAACGATTTGCCGCCTACTGTTATCCTAATAGCAACAAGACGCACACTCCCGCACTGCACTGACGCTACACTGTCATAGGCGCTCCTACGCCACAGTATCGCCACTCCACCATACGGTCGACCCCGTAGGATACCCTTCGAAGTGTCCACCGCCGACCTGCCCACAAAGTCAAACAAAGGGTGTATGCTGCCCAGAAACGGAACATCGTGAGGCAGCAGCCACGTCTCTTGCAATGCTACTATGTCAGATGTTTGACACAGTAACCTGACATAGTCTACCGATCTGGTAATCGATTTACAATTGAAAGTAACAAGGGTACAGGGTTTTGCGATAGAGATGTTATTGTTACTTTTGTGATCCATTGTTGATACTTTTGTGAGATTCATCAGCTTCTTTCTTGAAGTTTACATATCTACGAAAAACGATACCTTCCGGTCATAAATTGTCATCCAAAAATAAATGCAATTTTGTTCTCGGTACCAATATTTTATAAGCATCGTAGTCTTTCTGTTTTTTCATTTTTATTTTGTCTATTTGCACAATGGTTTGTGTTTTGTCCATTATGTAATTATATATGTCGTTCGATGACGCACTCCGGTCTACGTTGTTGATAAATAACGGCACTTTTATATCGGCTGCTTTAAATTTTGCATTCCCACCTGTATTAGCACGCCCTCGAGTTCCTATAAATCTATGGCCTCTGTGGAATAGATACCACAATTTTGCTAATAACATGTGTAACAAATTATAGAAATTCTTTTAAAATTTTATTTCTCAATAATGTCGGATACCGCCAATGACAATTGAAAAAGACGGCCGCGTGAACCGTCTATGAGGGAGGTTTGAGGCAAAGTCATGATGTGGCCACTATGCTGCGATATTTCAATGTTCTTTATAAATTAATTATTTACTGAATGCACTTTTACTACATAAATCACGCGCTTTCATTTAGTGAACGACTCTATACATAATTTTAAAAGTCCAACGAAAAACGCGCGTGACACTCATCATAGCTTTCCCGTCAAAAAACTCTAGTATAAGTCTGATATGCCTTTCCTCTCTACCCAGAGCGAGAGAGGTCAATTGATGATATCCTATCCAAAAAAAGAGGGTACTTACGGTTTATATCTAATCCGCTTACACATACAAGAAATACCTTTAGTACAGAGTATAAAATAATTCTAGCCAGTTGCAGGAAAATGGCGGAGCAAATTGTGTTTTGTTTTCATTGTGATGTTCATCTTTGTTCTCACGTATATTGTTTTTAGTTGTTGAAACAACTACATGAACTATTTAGGAAATGCTAATGTAGTTTGTATTATTTAATCGCATTCTCTTCCTTTTGAGGATAGGATATATGTGAAATGGTGATAGTTTTACAAAATAAAAAAAAACTAGCGCTTGACCGCTGTTAAAGCATGCAACCATTCTTACATCAAACACATTCAAATTTCCCGGTTCCTTCCCTTCCATCAACTGTTTATTCACTTGACAACATTAAGTTTGTCGCTCAATATACACACATCAAAAGTGTCTAGGGATCAACATATATTTTTGCAATAACTTTTCTCCTGATTGATATTAATTAAAATTTTCTTTAAGGATTCATCAAATAAAGTGTTTTCGTTTGTCACAGTAACGATAAATCAAGTCACCTTTGCATTAATAAAGAAATTTGCCATTTTCCTAATAAAGGGATATTTGACATTTGAACCACTAACACAAAAGTTCGAAAAAAAGACTGAAATAACAGTTTTCTATAAAATTTTATTGGGTAACTTAAACAATTAATAATCCGTGTTTCTACCGCGAACACTAACAACACAAGAACATCGGTTTGGCATACTCAAAATGAGTTCATCCAAATCACGCTGTGGAATGGCCGCCCATGTTCGTTGCAACAACAAAAAAAGGTCTTCTTGCGACTGGATACCCTCCATATTCAGCAGAGCTCTTCTCTGTAGCATATCCCATGCATGCTCAATCGGGTTCAAGTCTGGCGACTGAGCAGGCCAGGGCAGGACATTGATGTTAGCTGCGGCGCGAGTCTGTCTTACAACTCTTGCGGTGTGCGGTCGTGCATTATCATGCATTAACTGAAATAAGGGACCGATTTGCACTTGTAGAGGAACGATGACGTCTGATACAAACGTTTCAGCATAAATTTGAGCGTTGAGGTTGCCTCTGATCCAAATCAACTCAGTTCTTCCGCCGATCCAAATACCCGCCCATACCATGATGGTTCCACCACTATAAGGATGGACTTCCTGGCAGGATTTTAATCGCTGTTGGCGTCCAGGGGTTCTCCAGTGTCGTATACGCCTTGTATCCGGTCTCATACCAAAACGAGACTCATCAGAAAAGCACACGAAACGCCATTGTTCTTCTGCCCAATTTCTGTGTTCAAGAGCCCATTGATATCGAATCCTACGATTGTGCATTGCTATAGGTGGTACCCGTAGCGGTCTTCGGGAATGAAGGTTCACTTCATGCAAACGGTTTCTGACTGTTTGGTCGCTAATTAAGTTCCCTGAAGAGTGATGAAGCCTCACGGCTAACATCATGGCGGTTATTGTTGGAGCTCTTCGAGTTAAGATTTGAATGTATCGGTCTTGTCTCCGTGTGGTGCGATACCGTCCTCCATGGCGCTCAGCCACGGTACCAGTGCTTCGGTAACGTGTCCAAAGTCGACTGATAACACTCTGACTTGTATTCAGAGCTAAAGCCACAGTACGTTGCCGGGAACCAGCTTCTATCATTCCCACGGCTCTGAGCATTTCTTCCCTGCTTAAATGACGTCGCCGCTCCATAATAACGTTGGTTTTAATCAGTAGTAGGGAAACAGTAGCACTAATGTCTTCAATGCGTTGTATGTTTTTATAGGGAAAATATTGACAGCTGATTTTCATCTTTTACTCGAATTTGATTCACAGTTCCTGATTCAAATTATGAAATGCACCAAAAAGGATCCATATAAATTTATAAAATCATAAATTTATTACAAAGCCACATCTCAATCTAAAGAAATCCGCATAAAAATGCTTGATCCCTAGACACTTTTGATGTGTGTATTTCTGACTTAAAGGCCTAGAAATCAAGCCAAAAAAAACTTATACAAAAAAAAACCAATATCTCTCTTCTACAACATCAAAAAAGCATCATGGCGCGCCGGCCGGTTATCATAAAAATTCTATAAATCGATAATTACCCCTTGAAACCAACAACAAAGTGACCAAGTGAATATCTGTGGAGGAGAAGATGCGCCTAAAAAACGCTGTCCACCTATCGAAGAAATATCAGTAGACCATTACCAAAGAACCGCAATCCCGCCTGATGATAAGCAGTGATGCGATCATTGATGATAAAGCGCGCTAGTTTATTAAGAGCCTATTCACTCTAGCCTCGAAGACACTCAAATTGTAGTGTAACGGAAACACCGCCGCTGGCAAATCGTTCCAGTCTCTCGACGTACGCGGTATAAAAGAGGAAGCGAAACGTTTCGTCCGGATCTTAGTGGTGTTTACAAACGTAGGGGTGGAAAGTCGCCGTACGACGGGTCGTCCGATGGTGGAACGGAGATGGGGGAATTAAATCATGCAATTCCCTTGCACACTCACCAGAATACATCCTTTAGAAGACTGAAAGGCTGACTACTCTACGCCTGTGCTCCAGGCTTTGGAGACCGTTGCGTGTTAAATCTGGGTTGCCAATCAGCCTCTTTGCACGCCCCTCCATTGAATCCAAAGTAGGCAGGTGATATTTCGCAGCACCAGCCCAAATATGGCTGCTCCACACACGAGCGGACCTGTGCTTTGTACAACATTAAAAGCTGCCTTGATGTGAAGAACCACCGACCTTTGCGATGACGCTAAATCAGCTAATAATTGTTTTGGAGGCATGAGAAACAGGGTATAAAGATCACTCGTCCTTCATAGAAAAGGGAGGATCCTCCGACCAGACAGGTGTTATGTCTGGCGGGTACTTGCCCAACGGTTCATTCTGGGAAGTTTTATATATGCTAATTGCACAGAAAACTCTGCTTGCGAGATGTAGAATTCGTGTTACGTCAGTATAACGCGTTGTTCGCATTTGGCGGTTGTAGATACCTCTAGAATATTTACACAGCTTCGACACAGACCTCCTTTCAGTGTAAGGGAGTGGGCCGTAATACACTACACGGTCCCGGTACGGGTAGATGGATATCACATGTCTTAGATTCCTTAATTGTCATGGTCAAGAACATGACGGTTTCCTCGTAACTTTTTCTTTCACCGTTCCGAGAAAATGCTGCTGCAAAAATTTACATAAAGTATGTACTGATCTCATATTTCTCTCCTTACAGTTTGAACATCAAAGACTGATTTATGCAATAAAAAATATCAAAACAATCGCCTTTCAGATGACATTTCGTCTATATTAGAACTTAGTGACATCAAGTTTTGACTTGTTCATCGTTCAACTTTTCTTCATTTCACTTGTTCAGTTATTAATTCAGATTTGAACGCGAAACACTGACTTTACGAAGTTGATAAACAATGGAGGCATAGACAAGATAGAAGTTCTCAAGCATGAATAATTGTTTTTTTTTTTTTTCTTTTAGAAAAGTTTTGTCTGCCAGATATTTTAAAATGATTATTCTTCTTATCTTTCTTTCTTTTTGAATCTGTTTAGGTGTAGTCCAATTTTTACTTTACTAAAAAAATTTTGGAGTAACTTTTTTAGTTACGAAAGTTGGAAAGATTTGTATATAACCATTTTAGTTCATTAGCTTTCTTCAGACTTCAATGAAATATCTAGACCATTTGATTCGTGATATCGATCTTATCGATCCTCTTTTTGAGCTTTTTGAATATACACCTTTAGTGTATATGTCACACACTGTCTGCAGGAATGGCATACATTTCAAAAGGTCAAGAATTAACGAATTCTGAAGGAAGCAATGATTAGGATTCTTTTTTTAATAATTATAAACTAGCGCTTACTGCAATCCCGCCTGACGGTAAGCAGTGATGCAATCGTTGATGGTAAAGCGGGCTAGTTTATTAAGCCCATTCACTTAAAAAACCATAGGAAGGAAGACGGCAGTTGAGCGAGGTGGTGCAATGTTAAACCCAACAACACGACCAACGATGCTGCGCCAGAGGGAGATTGATGTGGACACCCTCCACGACCAAACTCCACGACAAAACACGATGAATCGCTTGGCCGCAAGACTTTGTCTGGTGGGTGGTAACTTCTGCCGGCATCGGCAGCCGATGTTATGGCCTACCACCGAGAAATAAAAAATATCCTATAAAATTACTCATCATCATTTATTTATTCAAAACAATTAACATTGTGTTGGGCATTACATTTTTTGGAGAGTGTTCGAGGGAATTGCATGACTTGATTCTCCCAACTCCGTTCCATCACCGGACGATCCGTTGTACGGCGAGTAGGTACCCAATAGGCTGTTAATAAACCAGCGAGCTTTACCATCAACGATTGCATCACTGCTTACCATTAGGCAGGCTTGCGGTCAAGTACCTACTAGTAATATAAAAATATATATATGAAATTAAAAGTCAAAATAGAATTGACACATGCGGATAAAAAAAGAAAAATATTGAATTGGAATTTGGGGCCTACGCACGGACATAGAAGAACCTGAAGATTAGGGCAAATTCACTTGTTACATATATAAAAATGCTTCCTGGTTGAGTTGTTGCGCGCTCTGCCACAGAAGGAACATTTTCGAACGCGACCGGTATTGGGGGGTTGTGCTGGACTAGGGTGGATCGTTGAGACCCAAAAGAATTTTACCTTTTAATTCTAATGATTTTGGAATGTTTTCCATAGACATTCTGTGCTTTATGCATGGAGCCACGAGTTCAAAACCAACTTCAAGCAAATATATTTTTCATGACTTGTTACTGTAGCCTTTGTTCATTGTATACACAACATAACCGTTTATTGCACTTATATTCATCATATCAAAGAATACAGTAAACTGCCACCGTCTGGAATTTCTGAAGACATCGTAAAAACTTAGGGGTACATCATCTTCAGATCTTCAGATTCAGATCGGATTGTTGAGTGCCTTGTTCGATATTTTCTAAGTCAAACTCGGTGCTACTTTCTTCCTGTTCTGTGCCCATATTATGTGGGGATTCTTCTAAGTAGTCTTCACCTAAGAACAAATATTCAGGGTTTATTCTCCACGATATCTCCACTTCTTCTTCACAGTGTCTTCTTCGGGCCATCTTGAAATTCTCTGTTCTTCACTCCGTGAAGTCATTATTCTGGAGAAAATCATCACTCTAGTTAGTACTAACCTTTTCATAAATTGTATATATCATAAAATCATAAATAAAAGGTAATAAATACCTATACTTACAACAAATAAACACCGACCGCAGCTCTCGAAAAAAATGTCACGCGAGTAGTCGCGCGCTCTACAGTTGTAGAAATTCACTTTTGACGCCAAATTTCTCTGGCATTTGGACGCACTGCTCCTCAAGGACACTTAATATATTCATTGACTAGTAATAGAAGAATAATAAGACCGTGTGCGTGTTTGACCTTGAGTAACCGATAATATTCGACGATATGCACAAGTGTTCTAATATTAACTATTCGACGAAATGCACAAGTGTTCTAATATTAACTATTCGACGAAATGCACAAGTGTTCTAATATTAACTATTCGACGATATGCACAAGTGTTCTAATATTAACTATTCGACGAAATGCACAAGTGTTCTAATATTAACTATTCGACGAAATGCACAAGTGTTCTAATATTAACTATTCGACGAAATGCACAAGTGTTCTAATATTAACTATTCGACGAAATGCACAAGTGTTCTAATATTAACTATTACGAAATGCACACGTGTTCTAATATTAACTATTACGCTAAATTTGAATCATTTTAAAACATAATACTAATCCATTGCTCTATATGTTCGAAAAATGTGCCAGCTCAATAACGTAAATAACCCAATGTATGTTGTTGAACTGACAAAATCAAAATTAAAACCATTTCTACTTTGAGTGTGTTGTGCAATTACCCAGCTGTTTACTAACCCATCAATTTCGTAAAGAAACTGGCCAAAAGTCAACCACGACACGATTCATTAATCTTGTACCCCGACCCATCCAATTACTGTCCGCGCTTATCGCCGCTTCACATCAAGACAAGCCATTAAGTCACCCTCTCTGTTACAATACTATTAATCATTGCTGAACAACAGGTAAATACACAACAGTTATATTTCATTCTTGAACCAAGGTCAAAGACTGAACTTCCAAAAATGCCGTACGAAGGTACGAAAGTGAGGCAATTCGCCATCTTCTTCAGCCTATAGATGTCCACTGCTGGACAAAGGCCTCCCCCAAGGCTTTCCACGCCGACCGGTCTTGTGCTGTCCGCATCCATCGGCTTCCCGCGACCTTCACCAGGTCATCGGTCCACCTTGTTGGGGGCCTCCCTACGCTGCGTCTTCCAGTACGTGGCCGCTACTCCAGAACCTTACTGCCCCATCGGCCATCAATTCTACGAACAATGTGCCCTGCCCACTGCCACTTAAGTTTAGCGACTCGCAGAGCTATGCATAATTCACGATAACATAACATAATCAGCTTCAGCATAATCAGCGACACTCGACAGCCTCAGTGGCGTAGCGGTAGCGAACGGGGCGTTGCGCAAGGAGGCGCGGGTTCGATCCCCGCACACTGCAAATATTTGTATGCATGAATAAGAATATTTGCACTGGTCTGGTGGTGCCTCGGAAAGCACGTTAAGCCGTTGGTCCCGGTTGCCATACGAACATCTAGTGGCAGTCGTTACGGGTTGTTGGAGCCCTCAAAAGTCTAAAAATTGGTCTAACTGCAATGCTTAGATATCGCCTTCGGGTTGTGGAGGTCAGACGGCAGTCGCTTCACGGAAAATATCGAAGTTTAGCCAAAATCAGCGGTTAGACTGCTAAGCGGACCCCAGACTCCAAAACTCACGCTGAGATGATGATGATGATAACATCAGCTTATAATGTTCCCCCTCCTGGGACACAGGTCTCCTCTCAGTGAGAGGAGTGATCTATAATCTACCACGCTGGGCCAGTGTGGGTTAGTGGAATGTCACATGTCTTCAAAGTCACAAGTT
>JADWQK010002029.1:0-21370 GCA_017933935.1 Sesamia nonagrioides
ATTCTAGCCGACTATCACACTCTTGCGGCACTCAAGTGAAACTCACTTACTCACTCACTCGAGTGAAAAACTCAAACTCGCCTATGATACTCGTCTTATCGGGCGATTTTCTCGAACTTTGTTTCTTCATTCTGAACCCGGAATATGTTCCTTTGTTCGCAAGATATTTCTATGCTAGCTATTGCCAGTTTTGTAGAAACTATGAGCCACTTCATGAGATTTTTTTTTCGCATATGCTAAGTCTTTCTTAGTATAAAAGACCAAGGCCTAAGTTACTCCTTACAGCATAGCTAGATAGTCAAAATTTTCACAGATGGTGTAAGTTTACTACACGTTTAGCGCAGTGGTTAAGCTATTGACTACTGCGCTGCGTGTCTGAGTTCCGATTCCCTCACAAGAACAAATATTTGTATGATCTACAGTGAGATTTGCTTTAGATTTTATACCTATGTGAGTTATATTTTTGTAAACGCATCCACGATACTGGAGAAATTTCTAGTGTAGGGAAACGTGTAAGTACAAAAAAAAAAACTATTTCTGTAACAGAAATAGTTTTTTTATAACAACAAATACAAAAAACTGAATAAATATAGATACGCAATCCTTCGTGCGCTAGTCCGGGTTTTTACCCGACTACGGCAAAGCAAAAGGAGGGTTATGATTTTGACAGGCTATGTATGTATGTATGTATGTATGTATGTATGTATGTATGTATGTATGTATGTATGTATGTATGTATGTATGTATGTATGTATGTATGTTCATCTGTTCCCTCATAACTTCTAAACTACTTATTCGAATTCGATAAATGACATATCATTAGAAGCGTCTTAATTGTCTGCTGGTTATAGGCTATATGGAGTTTCACAAAATCTAACGTGGCGCCCTCTAGCGGACAAAATATACAGAGTAAAAAAAAAAAGTTAAGTTAAATATGCCGTGTTTGGTATCATTTGAAAGGGCTTAACTTGTACATTTTGAATATATATATATTACTAGCATTTGCTTGTGACTTTACCTGTATTCATGGGCTGATTTCATATAATTCACATCTTTTCGTTCATAGATAGCTTCTTTACTACTTAACAGAATAAGACCACTGCAGAAACATTAGAAGGGCCTTGATATTCTGTTGGTTATTAGCTATAAAGCTTGTCACCAAATTTAGTATTACGCCCTCTAGCGGACAAAAAGTTCTATGTTAATACAAAATTAAAATAAATATACCGTATTTGGTATCATCTGAAAAAGCTTCACGAGTACTTTATGTTTGTACATAATCCCTAGTAATGCTTCGTAGAAATTTGAATGTAAACCAGGGTTTGGTAAACGGAGCGATGGGAGTGGTGAAAGCCTTCGAATGGCCTGCTCTTCGGCGCGATCAGTTGGAACAGGAGAACAGCCAAGCGCTATTCTCATACAATTTGACGACGCATTCATAAAATCAGATACTAACGGACTTATCAAAATTGAGCCTTGCCTCACTGAATTTGACGGCTTGAGGGGTTCTGGGCAAATTCAGCGTAAAATGCTCCCGCTGATTCTTTCTTGGGGTTGTACTGTACATAAATTACAAGGTTGTACTCTAGATAAAAAAGATCTTTTTTTTTAATATTTGAAACTAGCGCTTGACTGCAATCCCGCCTGATGGTAAGCAGTGACGCAATCCTTGATGCCTGCGCACTAGTTTATTAAGCCTATTCACTTAAAAAACTTAGGAATAGCAAGGATGACGGTAGTTGAGCCAGGTGATGCAATGTTAAATCCAAGACCAACACGTTAAACCCAAGACCAACACGACCAACGACGCTGCGCCAGAGGGAGATTGATCTGGAGACTCTCCACGACCAAATTCCCGACACAACAACATTTGGCGCATCGTTCTCGCCACACAACGCAACACAACTGCTCAGACGCGTCCTCCGTACGGCTTCACCAGACATCATGCTGGAACACGACGAATCGCTTGGCGGCAAGACTTTGTCTGGTGGGTGGTAACTTCTGCCGGCTGCCGATGTTATGGCCTACCACCGTTAAAAAAACATCCAATCTATTTATACTAACGACCTCATCCACTAATTCATGACCCATTCGGTGCCATCGACGCAAATGTGCGTCGCTACGAAAAACCGAGCTTCGCTACGGAGAAACCTTGTTGCTATATCGCGCCGCCATGCCCAAGCGTCATGAAATAGTGTAAAATAGACATCTCTACATATTACTATACGCCGATACATGTAAGTCAGGTAAAAAAGAGAGTGCCAGTTAACTACCTAGTTTTGTTCGTCAATTTAACTTTTATTAATATTATGCGCCACAAATACACTTTGGAACAATCAAAATAGTTGTAAATTCGTCTGAAGAACAAGATAATACCGAATGTTATGGGTCGGGACAGACTCTGTTACATGGCTGTTAAATTTATGTCACCCACATTTCTGAAGTGGCGCATTAAATTTTCATGTTTGGAAAGGCGTAGTCACACGTTACATATACCTACCGTAGCACTTTCATAACGTGTGACTGCGGTTTTCCAAACATAAAAATTTATCTCTAAATAGTGAATATTGCATACTTCAGAATAGTATCGTAAGACATTATTGTCAATTTACAACGAAGGCATCTTGGTAGAGTCTACTGTGTCCATTTACTTGCAACTATATTAGCAACTTTGTTCAGTTCAGTATTCTGAAAATCTTGTTTTATACTTTTTCAGCGTCGTTTTTTGTCGTAGTTGGGTTTTAGTTTTTTTAACTTTTTATTATTAAACCTCCTTTCAAAATTTGTCTATTCGAGGCGAGAATTAATCCGTGTGTAAAAGAGTATTATGAACGCAGTTTATAGTTGACGTGAACGTAAACCACCGCGTTTGTGGACAATATGCATCGATGTCAGTTCTGGCGCCGATTCTATTGTTCACAAACTAAACTAAATTTAATTGTAGAATACTAGAATATCTTAATTTTACAGCATTGATAAAATATTAAACTAAGGTACATAAGTCACTAGCGCACTGAAAATGAAGCGTACAAAAGGACGTAAGTCCAGTATCTCGCTTTAGTCACTCTCGATACACTCGTAAAAACAAACGACAAACACTAACAGCGCATACGACAAACACTAGCCATCTTTTTCTTATCTATGCTTTAGATTGCGCCCCATCTCACTCACACTGTACCAACGTGTGAAATGTACGCAGAATAAAAAAATTGCATGTGTGTGCTATTGCCCCGATCGGCACATTTATTTTGGTTTATTTGTTAGAGCATATCATATCTGTTTAATATTATATCAATGTTTTACAGCACTAAATTAATATTTTATCTATGTTCTTTTCATAATGAAGTAGAAAGAAAACAGTTTCACTGACCTTAAATGTAGTTAAGATTTTGAACAAGAGATTCGACGCCACTGACTTTAACTGAATTTAGTTAAGATTTTGAACAAGAGATTCGACGCCACTGACTTTAACTGAATTTAGTTAAGATTTTGAACAAGAGATTCGACGCCACTGACTTTAACTGAATTTAGTTAAGATTTTGAACAAGAGATTCGACGCCACTGACTTTAACTGAATTTAAAGCTAAGATTTTGAATAAGCAGATTCGACGCCACTGACTTCCTCAAACTGAATTTAGTTAAGATTTTAGAATTAAGTAGACCGGACGCCACTGACTTTAAACCAAATTTAGTTGGGCATTTTTTTGAACAAGAGATTCGACGCCACTGACTTTAACTGAATTTAGTTAAGATTTTGAACAAGAGATTCGACGCCACTGACTTTAACTGAATTTAGTTAGGATTTTGAACAAGAGATTCGACGCCACTGACTTTAACTGAATTAAGTTAAGATTTTGAACAAGAGATTCGACGCCACTGACTTTAACTGAATTTAGTTAAGATTTTGAACAAGAGATTCGACGCCACTGACTTTAACTGAAATTACTTAAATCCAATTATACGTATATGTGTGTCGATACATAGATAGTAAATACGACGCCAATTACTTGGGCTGTATTCTACAAAGTAATTAATAACAATTATTACGTCGTGATATCCGATATTTATTACTACAGGCGTATTTAGGCCTCTGTGTTATTCTATAAAGTTAGCTAAGTCTATTGGCGATGAATTTTCTAGTTCCCTAATGACCCGCTCCGAGGTTGTAGAGGGATGTTTGCAAAAAGGTCACCCAGCTTCTAAACGAGTAAGTGATTGAAGTCTTCTTCTTCTCAGTTTATAGACTGCCCACTGCTGGACAGAGGCCTCCCCTAAGGCTTTTATTCCATTGGGGGGTATCCAATAATCCCCACGCTTGGATGCGAGTTGGATATCGCAATAATTTGTTATTCCACAGGAGAAGCGCTGCTGCCTGCTTCCCTGGTGAGAGTTCCCTTAGTCGCCTCTTACGACACCCACGGGAGGATATGGGTTGGTACTATTCTATGCCATGGTACCTAAGAGGATGAAGTAAACAGTGTTAATTATTGTCCACATTGCTGCTTGAATACACAAGGCGCCAATTACGTCATAAACGCTTAGATTGGGCTCATATTACAAGCTTTTATTTAGTTTCGCTTATGCGTGATAACATCAAACCTGTATTAAACGAAAGGTTAGACAGAAGGACTGGAACAATTTGCCAGCCGCGGTCTTATCATCTGACTACAATTTGAGTGTCTTCGCGGCTAGAGTGAAAAGGCTCTTAATAAACTAGCGCACTCTACCATCAACGATTGCATCACCATCAGGCGGGATCGCGGTCAAGCACTAGCTTATGATATTTAAAAAATAAAGATGTTGATGCAGTACAGTCACGAGCAAAAGTATGTATACACTGGCCTTTATCCTAAAGCGATTTACCACTTTTTTTTAATACTCTATGTCGTTACGGACATAGCATTTTCGAACCCATATTTTTATCTAAAGTGTTTGATTTGAACGTTACATTCGTTAGTCGTGGTGGCCTAGTAGTTAAAACACCAGCCTCTCAAGTATGAGTGCGCGGGTTTGTTTCCAGGTCAGGCAAGTACCAATGTAACTTTTCTAAGTTATATGTACTTTCTAAGTATATCTTGGACACCAATGACTGATTTACAAGGTGAAGGAAAACATCTTGAGGAAACCTGATCTTTAGGTCTGAAACGACAACGACGATGCGCCAACCCGCATTGAGCAAGCGTGTGATTACGCTCAATCCTTCTCTTTCTCTTCTCTCAATCTTCCCTTCCTAAAAAGGTTGTTGATGATGATGATTCGTTATTTCACGAAAAAATCACAATTGATAGCTGCCAAGTGTTGACATATTGTACCCTATACACCTATGTTTCTCCAGTTATATTCAAATTGGAGGTAAGCCCATTGGCATAAACGGATTAAAATCCTCCGGGCTGCTATTGACAAATTCGAGATAAAAAATCCAATAACACTTCATCCGAATATCCAAATCCAGAAGCTCATGCTCAGCATTAAAAAAATATTCCTTTGATCTAGTCGACGTATACCTACACCTACTCGCGCAATCAAACGCATATTTTATACTGATAAATTTTTTCGGGTTTCTGGAAAAGTTCAAAGAGGCAGTTTTCTAAGAAATAAGTGCCGAGTAACGATACGATTATCGATTGTTTTTTATTCTACGAAGTTCCAGTTCGTAAATCTGCGACTAAAGCTTATTGTTAGCTGAAAATCATTAAATAATTCTTGCCGGAAAAAACCTCAACACAATGTCATGAGAGGTTTCAGGATTCTAATATTTGAAAAGAGCATTGATTGCTTTTAAATATTAAAATATTATATGTAATGTATTGTATGTAATATTAAAATGTTATATTTTTAATACTATATGGGGAACTTGTTGGTACTTTGCATCTATGTATGTCATACGGTTCGCTAATTCACGGACATAATCTTGTTTACTTGTAATAACTACTACTACTACTACTACTTGACAGCCTCCGTGGCGTAGCGGTAGCGGACGCGGCCGCTGCGCAAGGTGGCGCGGGTTCGATCCCCGCACAGTGCAAGTATTTGTATGCATGAATATGAATATTGCACTGGTCTGGTCGTGCCTCGGAAAGCACGTTAAGCCGTTGGTCCCGGTTGCCATTCGAACATCTAGTGGCAGTCGTTACGGGTTGTTGGAGCCCTCAAAAGTCCAACAATTGGTCTAACTGCAATGCTTCGATGTCGCCTTCGGGTTGTGGAGGTCAGACGGCAGTCGCTTCACGGAAAATGTCGAAGTTTAGCCATATCAGCAGTTGGACTGGTAAAGCGGACCCCAGACTCCAAAGCTGAAAAGGCTTCAGATGCGACTGGGATTAACGCTGGGATGATGATGGACTTGTAATAACTACTTATTTTATTCGGATCATCAAAATTTCCTTTGTATGTGTGCAATATACATTTGATCACACAATATTAATAACTAGCGGCCGTCCGCAACTTCGTTCATGTGTAGTTAGTTATTATGCTCGGCTCCTATTGGTCGCATCGTGATGTTATATAGCCTGAAGCCTTCCTGGGTTAATGGGCTATCAAACGCTTAAAGAATTTTTCAAATCGGACCAGTGGTTCCTGAGATTAGCGCGTTCAAACAAACAAACAAACTCTTTAGCTTTAACTTTTCAGCTTTTTTTTATAGATATACTATAATAGCCTTAAGTTTATACAATAAAAGAGCATTACTGAACACGCATTCGTAGTTTCCCCTACAAAGTTATAGCTAAAGTTAAGACTGATTTAGACGGTGCAGTTTAATTGTCTATGGCATACAATAAAATTGATGCATCAAATGACTTGCATCGTCTAAATGGTGTTAAGACAATGCAATTGTTATTGTTGCTTCAACCTAATTAAAGCCATAGGGAATTTAATTGCACCGTGAAAATCAGTCTTTAAGAACTCAATTATTTTTATTTCAAAATTTAGAGGATGAGTATACCTGTGCCTCTATTATTTTCTTTTTTGTTAAAAACTTATCACATTTCTGTAATAGTCTTTTTTTTTTACATGTTATAAACCTGCGCTTGACCGCAATCCTGCCTGATGGTAAGCAGTGACGCAATCGTTGATGGTAAAGCGCACTAGTTTATTAAGAGCCTCTTCACTCTAGCCTTGAAGACACTCAAATTGTAGTCCGACGGAAACACCGCCGCTGGCAAATTGTTCCAGTCCCTCGATGTACGCGGTATAAAGGAGGAGGCGAATCGCTTCGTCCGGATCGTAGTGGTGTTAACAACGTAAGGGTGGAAACCAGCCGTACGACGGGTCGTCCGCTGGTGGAACGGAGATGGGGGAATTAAATCATGCAATTCCCTCACACACTCCCCGAAATCCATCCTAAAGAACACCGAAAGGCTGGCTACTCTACGCCTGTGCCCTAGGCTTTGGAGACCAACTCAAGTTAGATCAGGGTCACCAATCAGCCTCTTTGCACGTCTCTCCACTGAATCCAAAGTGGCCAGGTGACACTTGGCAGCACCAGCCTAAATGTGGCTGCAGTACTCCACACACGAACGGACCTGTGCTTTGTATAACATTAGAAGCTGCCCAGGTGTGAAGTGCTGCCGGACCTTTGCGATAACGCCAAGTTTCCTGGCAGCCACCTTGGCCTTGGACTCAATGAACCGCCCAAAAATAAGGTTCGAGGAAATCTCAACTCCCAAAAGCTGAAGGCGGTCGGAACACTCCAAGGACACATTCCGAAAAGTAGGGGCCAAGGTGAACGGGCTCCTTTTGGCGGTGAAAAGACAGGCCTGTGTTTTGGCGGCATTGAATGCTACAAGATTGGCATTGCCCCATTCGGAAACTGCCTGCAGTGCAACACTCGTTCGCTCAACCATGGCCTCTCTTTCAGACCGGATTGATTCCCTACTAGCCCGAGCATCCGGCAGGCTCTACAACTGTGCTGTCATCTGCATACCCATAGATACCGGGCATCAGCAGATCGTTAATATGCAGCAGGAACAGAGTTGCAGAGAGAACAGACCGTCGTCTAGTCGTCGTATAGTCGTATAGTCGTCTGAACATCGCGGTAAAAATGGGTTATTTGTTGGGATTTTGAAACATCATATTTCTTTTATTAATAAAGTTTTCGAAAAAATCAAATAATATGGGCACGTATAAACAAGGTGTGAAATTGTAGAAAAAAAAATTGCTCTAAACGCGTTATCCACGAAGAAAACAGCGGAATACGTTTGCATGGAGAAAACGTCACTAGAGTCCCCTCTTAATAACAGTCGCACGAGTGATTGATCTATGCTTGCTGCGGCCGGTTCGTGGATGGGCGAAAACTTTATTTACCAAGTCAACTACGTGGTTCAGATTATTCAGTCACTTTTAAGTGTTTATTTTCCTCCCGGATATCTTGGGAATCGTTGTTTTTTTAATGTTCGACGATTGAATAAAAAAAGTGTTTATCAATTTGGCTATATAAATTAACAGGAACGAAAATTATCATCATCATTTCAGCCGGAAGACGTCCACCGCTGGACATAGGCCTCCCCCAAGGATCTCGACGACCACCGGCCCTGCGCCTTCCGCATCCAGCGGTTTCCAGCAACTTTCACCAAGTCATCGGTCCACCTTGACGGGGGCCTACCCACGCTGGGTCTTCCGGTGCGTGGTTGCCACTCGAGAACCCGTCGGCCCCATCGGGCATCATTGCCCGGCCCACTGCCACTTAAGTGTTACAATTCTTCGGGCTATGTCGGTTCTACTCTCGTTCTTCTGCGTATCTCCTCATTTCTGATTTCAACATGCAGATTGAAAACATAAATAAACACCAATAAATCAGATTCTCATTTAGTGAACATGAATCTAAACAGTAACCTTAAAACACATACCTTTAGTTTTAACACCTGTGCATAATACTGCAGTAACCTTCAACTTCTATAGCCTCGTACAGTCACGAGCATCAATATGCCAACACATCATTTGATATTTTGCCGTGAAATAACTTATATACTACACATTACATAAACCTATATGTTCGAAAACGGTATGTAAAACAACATGAAATTTCATTCAAAATTGTAGGAGTAAAACGCTTTAGAATAAAGTCGAGTGTTACATACTTTTGCTCGTGACTGTAAATCGGTAGATTTACCCCAAGTTTCGCGCAAGGCTACATATATTTAAGTTACCCTATTAATTACGAGCACACAGGTTACTGGAGCGAGGTCCATGAACTCTGAAAATGAAGCCTTAAGGCATCGTCCTAATAGTATCGCAAATACGCGATAACCGTACGTTCGCGCGAATTTAACTCGCACGTACGCGCGTTTAAACATATTGAATTTCAATACGTGTCCTCACTGACAATCGACGGACGCGGTCGTGCGACTCAAATGTATCCATACTTTATACGAACTCGCGATTAAACATGTTGAATTCGAATAGTTATCAATTTAACTTCGCTTGAAAATCGCTTCGGCGGTCTACGGTCGTTCACTCGCATCATCAATTCGCGCGATGCATATGACACCCAGTTTTTGACGTATCTCGCGAACACTCGCAGGATGATTCGCGTTCTATTATGACGATGCCCTAGGTTGGACCACGCAATATATTTAAGGCTTTAAAGCGGAGGTAGTCTAACAGTGTAATTGGGTATACATCGTTTCATTTTATACTTTTGACGACACGGTTAACGTGGTGGGTAAGCGATAGTCTGCTGCACTGCGTGTCGCATTCCTGCACAAAATATATACCTAAATATTTTTGTTAATTTGTACGTGGGTCCAATCTAGCAACTGAATTTTATATCAGTTATCCCCAATGGATTGAACTGAAAATTCACATTCGGTTTGGGAATAAATGCACGGTTAGATAAGTCACATGATTCTAAATCCAATATGGCGGACCACGTACATGTGGATACATTTTAGTACAACTAATATCATCATCATCCCAGCGTTAATCCCAGTCGCATCCGAAGCCTTTTCAGCTTTGGAGTCTGGGGTCCGTTTTATCAGTCCAACTGCTGCTATGGCTAAACTTCGACATTTTCCGTGAAGCGACTGCCGTCTAACCTCCACAACCCGAAGGCGACATCGAAGCATTGCAGTTAGACCAATTGTTGGACTTTTGAGGGCTCCAACAACCCGTAACGACTGCCAGTAGATGTTCGTACGGCAACCGGGACCAACGGCTTAACGTGCTTTCCGAGGCACGACCAGACCAGTGCAAATATTCATATTCATGCATACAAATACTTGCACTGTGCGGGGATCGCACCCGCGCCACCTTGCGCAGCGGCCGCGTCCGCTACCGCTACGCCACGGAGGCTGTCCGAGTCATGAGTGCAGTAAGTGAAGGTGTCTTAATCGTTGCTGCTCTTAGTACAACTAATATATTGAATGGTTTTCTTTTTTAAATCATATTTTTATATAAACATTCGAAATGTGTATATAACAGGACTAGTGGTGAGAATTTTTTAATTAGACCATCTCTGCAGCACATTCAATTAATTTACGTACATTATTATACAAGGTCACATCTACAGGAAAGCTGTGACCAGGCTGAATCCATCAGTGTATAATTCTGAAATTGGATACACTTTGTGAAAATGTCAATAATCTTATTCCTTCCTATTAGGGTTGAATCAGCGTTAATAGATCGCTACATGCATCGGAAATTATGGCGCTTATATACCTAAACTTGAACAAAATGACGACGAAAGAATAAGGTGGATACGACTTTTAACTAACAATTGTGTAAAATATTTCAGTTTTTGTAAGGTCAACCGGGGCAATTGCGTCTTTGGGGCAATTACGTCTAATCGAAATAATTTTAAATCTATTTGAAAACCTACCTCTCCTGCTATCTATACGTTATAGTTTTTTATTCAAAGTAAACAAAACAAGATGGCAGGAGAGGTAGGTTTTCAAATAAATTTAAAATTATTTCGATTAGACGCAATTGCCCCAAAGACGCAATTGCCCCGGTTGACTATATATTTATTTATATACTTGTACAAGTAAGTTGTAAGTCGTGGTGGTCTAGTGGTTGAAACACCAGCCTCTCAAGTATGAGTGCGCCTGTTCGATTCCAGGTCTGGCAAGTACCAATGTAACTTTTCGAAAGTTATATGTACTTTCTAAGTATATCTTGGACACCAATGATTGAAACCTGGACTTTAAGTCTGAAATCGCCAACCTGCATTGAGCAAACGTGGCTCTATATGAGAGGAGACCTTGACCTTGACCTAGAGGAGAACCTGTGCCCAGCAGTGGGACGATAAAGGTTGATGATGATATACTTGTAGATAATTTTTCTTTCACATAATCAGCCTATAATGTTCCTACTGTTGGGACACAGGCCTCCTCTCGGTGAGAGGGAATGGGCAGTAATCTATCACGCTGGCCCAGTGCGGGTTGGTAGATGTCACATGTCTTAGCTATTTTTTTGGCCTAGAACATGCCAGTTTGCTTCGCTGTTTTGAGAGCAGTGGTAATGAAATAGTTTACACAAAGTCAAGCGCCTGATCGGGTTCGAACCTACAACCTACAACTTGTGAGTTACGATCACGACCGATACTACGAGGCCACCGCTGTTCTCATTTTATCCCTTCAAAAATTACGAAAAACCTTGTTATACGCCATCTGGTGGTATTTAAAAAAATATAAACAGAACCTATAGTGGCATATATTAACTACGCGTACTGAAATGCATATCCATATTTTTCCAAATCAAGTTTAGGTATTTAAACACTGGAATATTCGATCTCTACTTATTACCTAGGGCCATCAGTGTAGCCATAAGTACTTACTTACTGCTAATAATCAGCAGTGCCAATACTCAGTACTAATGGGATAACATGATGATGACAAACACTGCCTACTTACCATTGCAACAAAGTAACAGTGTCTTCCCAGCTCGTTTAACTCAACGACTGTACTTAGAGCTAGCTACTATAATAACCTCGCACGCTCCATATAATATCTTGAATACTACCAGTCCGTATTCCTAACTGCCCGTCCCAGCCAACTAACTAAGAACCCTTAATAAGACCGCCCCTTATTTTTAAACATCTCATAACGAACCCAGCATAGCACAATAAAAAAGAAAAACACAACTTTTTAATCACCTCTTAAAAGAGTCGCTAATTAAAAGTTTCTATACGACCGCGATTTTTATCTCCAAAGAGTTTTAACTTGCAAAATATAATTATATTTCATTAGTCTAATAAAATTGTGTTTTATTGTCAATTACTATGGTTATATTAAAGTTGAGAACTTATTTGGTATGTCAGATGAATATAAATTATGCAAGGTGTTTATAGTTTAATTTATTTTTATCTTTTAAATAGTTAATTAAAATGTAGTATTTATGAAAGCACGCAAAGGGTAATGTTGGGTCTCTGGGGCGCAGGGATTCACATAGACTGCTATGCTACGTAGTACTTCTATTTAATTTGTGATAGTTTTGCAGCCATTCAACTCTGTGAACTGCAACTTCTGTAGATTTGCTTTAATAATTCAGCTCAGAATCTAATTTTGTCGACGGTTTTGTAGTGTGGTCTTGAGACTTGGTGCAATGTCATATGAAATATTCTGTTAATAAATAATTTTGTTTTCAAAGTATGTGTGGAGGCATGAGGAACCGGGAGTAAAGTTCACTCATCCTCCAGAAAAGGGAGGATCCTCCGACCAGATAGGTGTTATATCTGTCGGGCACTTAATCAAGTTTACATTGAAAAATGGACGTTTCACCTTTCTTTTGTGACCTTTGTTTTTTGACCTTTCTTTTCACCTTTTTTTTTTGTTTGGGGTGTCTGGACGGAGCGGCAAGGCATGTCTGACTAAAACCCACCCGTGTTTCTTCACTTGCCTGGGCGACGGCCAGGGCCACTGTTTCTTATTTAACCAATCCGCAACCCTGACCCAGGAGGCATCGGTCTTCGTGGACCCCATCACGATGTGCTGATATATCTTTGAGGCGCGCGTGAAACACAACGCGCCGTCGACTTGGGCCTGGTCCTTACCAGGCGGCGAGCTGCCCACTGCTCACCGTCCGCAAGCCCACGCCTACTGTGGCTGGGAGTTCGATGTTGTCTCCAGACCAGGGTTGCTTCAGTTTCTTGTCTCGACTTGCATTCACCAACTTCTTCTGTTTTGTGACCTTCTCTATTTTTATTTTTCTTTATCATCAGTCATCTTACCTTTTCGTATTTTCTTGTTTGTTTTCTTTGTTTCGGTAACAATTTCACTAAAGTCTGAAAAGTTTTTTTTTATCAAAATTCATCAATCTTTGGAACTTTCGTTGAATTAGGAAAAACATTTTTGCGTTTTAGGGTGGGCGTAAATGTTACTTACGAAACGCAATTTCGCAAATTTCGGGCTGAAGCAAGTCATTTGAATAATAAAGGTACCTATTACTTGTCTTGCATACACATTTCCTTGCAAGAAATGCCACCATGTTATCCAAATATTCCACAAAATCTCTCAACATCACAACAGTAATCACACATGGTTGTGCGCCAGGTATCGGTACCGGAACCATTTAGGTAAACGACATGTAATCCAACAAAGACTCCCAACTTAAAGCTTTAAGAAAACAAGAGGCTCAACCAGACGGAGGAGGGGAGGCGCGGGGGGGGGGGTGAAATAGAAAATAAAGCCTTTTCAGAAGGTCCACTTGAAGCGAGGTACCTGAATTCCAGCTGGCGTTCAAAAGAAAGCATTTAAGTAAGTATATAAGTCTTATCCTCGATATATTTGCAGATGAAGACAAGTCAGAATTGCATCCGATTAACAGTCGGAATATCATCGGTGATACGCAGAATTTTGACGGCGTTTCGGCATGATACAGATGTGTTCGCGGTATGATACCGTCGCGGCTCTATTATGGTAAACCGCTAAATCAGGTCTAGTATCGTTAGATATTTTACAACATTATTTTTAAGTAAAGAATTAATGTACAAAATTTTAAAAAGCTATCATGTAAAATCACAGTTTGAGTTTGTTATGTTACCTGCTTGTCCCAACAAAAATATAGCCAACGCACCACTCGCCCGCCCGCACCCGCTGCGGCGCGGTGCAGCGGGAGCCCCAGGACACTATAATCCGCTGTGAACTGTGTTGTATAATTAAAATATATTTAGAAAGTGTTGGAGTATGGTTACCGAGCGGTAACCATACTCCAACACTTTCTAAATATATTTAGGAAAAAACATAACATGGTGTAAAAATTATTGGAATCGATTTAGTTGCTTATTCTGAAAAAACTATATTCGGGTTCGTAAAAAGAAAAAATTATATTGTATACATATTGTAATAGAGAATAAATCACATAACACCGGTGTCATAATGAACCGCGACGGTTTTATGCCGTGCCTGCACCGGTGCTATCCTGTACTTTACTACCAAACACATTTGCTTGCCTTATAGATAGAGAAACACGTAATTGAGGCGAACGTGACACAGGGATACTTTTTTTATTACTATTAACAGGAAAATACTCCTTTAACGTGCAATTTACGATTGAAACGTGTTTCGCGTCCATATTTTCATGTTTCAGACAGTTAATTGCCTAAGTTTATGTAATTATTTATATGTTTGGCTTGTAGAGGCTCTCAATAACAGCCATACAGGCTGATTGATCAGCTGAGTAATTGCGTAATACACTATGAGTAACGTTGGGTTTCGTTTTGATTAGATTCCTCGGTGGTAGGCCACACCATCGGCCGCCGGCATAAGTTACCACCTACCAGACTAAGTCATACCGCCAAGCGATTCGTCGTGTTCCGGCATGATGTCTGGTGAAGCCGTACGGAGGACGGGTCTGAGCAGTTGTGTTGCGATGTACGTGCCGGGTACGATGCGCGAAATGTTGTTGTGTCGGGAGTTTGGTTGTGAAAGGCCTCCAGATCAATCTCCCTCTGGCGCAGCATCGTTGGTCGTGTTGTTGGGTTTAACATTGCATCACCGCGTTCAACTGCCGTCTTCCTTCATATTTACTCAATTCCTTTGAGTGAGTAGGTTTAATAAACTAGCGCGCCTTACCATCAACGATTGCATCACTGTTTACCATCAGGCGGGATTGCAGTCAAGCGCTAGTTTGTAATTTATAAAAACAAATGTCTGATTAACTTAAGACAACGTGTTTATGGAGGCATGAGGAACAGGGAGTAAAGTACACTCATCCTCCATAGAAAAGGGAGTATCCTCCGACCAGACGGGTGTTATGTCTGGCGGGCACTTGCCCAATGCTTGAATTTGGCAAGTTATATGTATGCTAGTTGCACGGTAAACTCTGATTGCGAGATGTAGAATTCGTGTGACGTCAGTATGACGCATTGTTTATTTTTGACGTTTGTAAGTACCGCTGCAGTGTTCCTTCTAAAGAATAAGCTTACTGACTCGTTATATGAGTTCATATAATTTGCTTTTTTAACATGAATAAGAGGACGGGTCTGAGGAGTTGTATTACGATGTGTGTCGGGTACGATGCATCAAATGTTGTTGTGTCGGGAATTTGGTCGTAGAGGGTCTCCAGGTCAATCTCCCTCTGGCGCAGCATCCTTGGTCGTGTTGTTGGGTTCAACATTGCATCACCTCCCTCAACTGCCACCTTCCTTCCTATTCACAAAGTTTTTTGAGTGAACAGGCTTAATAAACTAGCGCGCTTTACCATAGAATTGCACCACTGCTTACCATCAGGCGGGATTGCAGTCAAATCAATTTGTAATTAGTAAAAAAAAAGTTTTGAAATTTGCACTGAGTTAGTGAAAATCCTTGTAAGCACGCCAGTTACTGCTTGTTTCTTCTTTGTAAAAGAAGAGCCCTTTGTCCTGACGTGTTTTAATTTTGTTGTAGTCCTTCTGCACTTTCCCACCACTTGTCCGGGACAGGTCATGTCAATATTTAGCCGCTGCGCGTGCGCCGTTCTCCGGACACCACCTGATCACACACACCGCGCCGCACACGGAATAATATCTTACGATATGCTGTTGTACCAATGTAAAAAATGTTTTTTTTAAAAGCTTTGATGCTGGTTGAATGTTTCGTGCATGTGTTTTATTTTAATGACTTGATTTCCTTGAAGTAAGTGGTGTTCTTTGTGGATTTTTTAAGGTTGCCAAGTAAGTGTAATTAGTATAGCTAAGTAGGACATGACACTTATTGTGAGGTGAGCAGGAGAGGCTTTGTGGTAAGTTTGATTTACGATGTAGGTCGTAGGTTCGAGTTTTAATCTTTGTAAATGATGTTATCATTACTGCTCTCAAAAAGAAAAAAACAGGCTAAGTCTGACTCGGGTACGAAGGTACCGTACTGTTATTTATACAGAAAAAAAACTGATTTTATTATAGTATTCGTTGGGCCCGTGGTAGACTACGGTCCACAACTTCTTGCAGAAAAAGTGCTCGAGTCTCGTCAGTGGACAGTATTATATATAATATGTAAAGTAAACCCCGTCCGACCCAAAAGGATAATAAATGTTAGGTAAACACATGACCAAATAAAATATAAAATTTTACATAACCATCATAGTGACAATACTAGTGAATTTAGAAATAATCTTTTTTTTTTGAATTAATTACAACTTCCCCAAAATTTGGTATTTAAAAAAAGTGACAACATCATTTGTGACGGAGCGAATAGCAATGCGACCACGTGCCGCGTGCCCTTCACCCGCGCATGTATGGCTACCGTGTTGCCTACCGCATGCATTAAGTTACCACGCTTTTCGAAATAATATTTATTTTTAGGTTTTTTTTTAAGTTTAGCCCGGCTTTGTAGGCATTTTTAGAATCAGTTATCGATACCTAACAATACCTTAACGGATCGGACAGGGTTTGCTTTACATATTGTTTAAGCTGGTTACACATTTTTTCCACAGAATGTCCTGTTTCGTTAAAGTAAAGTTCTTATGTTGAAAACATTTTCTTTTTTTTTAATTATTATAAACTAGTGCTTGACTTCAATCTTGCCTGATGGTAAGTGATGCAATCGTTGATGGTAAAGCGTACTAGTTTATTAAGCCTATTCACTTAAAAAACTAAGGAACAGGAATGATGACGGCAGTTGAGCGAGGTGATGCAATGTTAAACCCAAGACCAACACGACCAAACGAAGCTGCGCTAGAGGGAGATTGATCTGGAGACTCTCCATGACCAAACTCCCGACACAACATTTGGCGCATCGTACCCGCCACACATCGCAACACAACTGCTCAGACCCGTCCTCCGTACGGCATCACCAGACATCATGCCGGAACACGATGAATTGCTTGGCGGCAAGACTTTGTCTGGTGGGTGATAATTATGCCAGTGAAACGTGACTCCTAACATTAATATTGGCCTGAAGCTCATGTTAAATTATCGCTAAGTTATCTTCTAAGTTAGCAGAACCTACTTAGAACGATAAGAAGTCCGTAAACAGTTCAAAACTTTATCTTTGTTTTCGATTACTGAAGTATGGTTTCATGGCTTATTTTGAACAAACATTCCAATTTATTAATAACATGTGAGTACCATATGTAGCGGTTCGAAATGAACACTGATCCTTACATAAAGCGACTGGCTAATCTGACCTCCACAACCCAGATAATGGGAAAGTAGAAACGAACCCCTTATTCATAAACGCTGCTTAAAGTTAACTAGTGATTAGCGATTCTATAACCATACATTTTTGACCTTTTAACGTCACTTAACTTAAATCATCCTTTATGAATAAACGCCAATTCATAAAGGATGATTTAAGTGACATGTGACGTAACGTAAGGGGATACTTGTCAAAACTGGTTTTCAGACTTTCAGTTTTTGACCTGAAACAACTGATGAAATCGCAGAATGACAACTGGGACCAACTGTGACAAGGAGATATACACGGTATGTATAAATGATTACTCGTCGATGGACTAAACGCGGCAATCTTACATCTAGGGGCCTTAGTGTTCTTTTTTTTCAATTTTTCTTTTTGGCTTCGTACGGTTTGTGCATTTAGCCAATGTCACGTAATGAATTATTCATGTCGAAAAAGACGGCCGCGTGAACCGTCTACGAGGGAGGTTTGAGGCAAAGTCGTAATGTGACCACTATGCTGCGATATTTCACTGTTTTTTATGGCTTATTTGCTGAATGCACTTTTTACTACATAAAGCACCCACTTTTATTTAGTAGGTAAACAACACTATAAATAATTTTAAAAAACCAATTAAAAATGAGCTTGACACTCAGCTTGACTTTCCCGCCAAAACTCTGGGCCTTAGTCTGCTATTTGTATGTACAATCAGCTGTAGAAGTCCATTCCCACCTTAAAGACTACTGTCGCCTGCGCTAAACCGGCCACGCACACTAACGCATTATTTTTATTATCGCAGTCTTCATCTTTCTTTAAAGTAATGCAAAATTTCGTTACTTCATTTGAAGTTAAATTAGCGGCCGCACTTAACAATGGTCTAGCATAAGCGAGCGATGTGGGTTCGATCCTTAATAACGGCAAATCTTTTTGTTATTTCATATAATTTAAAATTATGGTAACTGATTTGTATTTTAAAATAAAAATGTTTGCAAATAATATTTAAACGAATAGGAAAATTTACTGCATATTTATACCAAAATAGGTTTTTATTATATGTTTTAGTTTACTATAGATGTAATATAATAAATAATATAATGCAATATATTATAAAGTTATATATTATTCGGTATAGATATACTTATACTAATAAATGAAACAAACGTTGAAATGGCAGCATTGTAATATTTTATATAAAAGTAATCCTTGACAAACTTATGATATTATTATGGTAAAAAATATAAAAAAACATTTTTGGTTTTTAGATATGAAAGTTATAGTATTACATGTTATCATTAAAGAGGTTATAGCTTAATTATTCATTTTCTTAAAGAAAAGAGGATTGAAGCTTAACCTGAATATTATTACAATCATAAAATAATCTATATTTAGAACACAAAACAGTGCTTATTACATTTACAATTTTTTTGCATGTATAGCATGCCATCCTGCAGTGCCTTTTTTCGGAGTTTGAAGGCATGAGATTATAATCTTCAAGCGCTTTCTTAGTTCAAAAGTAAACGAACTTATTTCTTATCGAATTCCGAAAAGTAATTTGTATTGAAATTGCAAAAGGCGACATCTGTTAGCCATTAAGCCAACCGAACATATTACTGTCACTTAGCTAAATTACTTTACGAGTTGGTTTAGAGTCCGTTATATAATGACATATATTTAAAACACTTTGTAGGACACTTCTGCACTGTGATTGTTATAAATTGTTTTTTTTTTTTTTTTTTGTTTAGCTCGATAAGTCTCCGCCAGTATCGCCAGTTTATTTTTAAACCACAAATGCAACCTCTCTTCTTCGCAAGATTCAAAGGTTTATTCAACGGTAAATATTGTTGTTTCGTTCCACTTGTCTCGACACATAAGCCACCTTCGTCCTCCAACCTCTTGACTTTGGCTTACAGTAGTTCTCTAAAACAATAACAAATTTATTACACACTTTCAACAAGAGATTGGTTTGCACCTTACCCAAATAATAATAAAAACAACTTACACAAAAGCCGGTTTCATATTATGATATTTGAGATATATTCCTGCATATGCCTGCATATTGATTAAAAAAGTAAAACTAATAACACGAACTCGTAACTATATGTTCACCAACCAACAACAGCTAAGTAATATTATTTGAGTTATTGTAGTTAATAATAGTTATTGTAGGTAGTGGAATATTTTTTGTTCAGTTTGTTTCAAATCTACCGTCATCTTTTTATAATGACTCTAATATAGAAAAAATCTTAAAATAAAGTATCATCGTTAAGTTGCGGATCAGTATTTTTACATATTTTTGTTGTCAGCATTCATAACTCACCAATAAACATTTCAAAAATATTTTGTAAGTTATTAGATTTGAACTCGAACCACCTTGAACGCCAATCAAGACGAGAACCGCTAGGCTATTTAAACACTTACTGTGAGCGTTGAAATTAGTAAGTAGTACCTAACAATCATAAGCGGGTAGCAAGTTGTCAAAGTGTATAAGTGTGTATCAAACTTTATTATAGAAGAAGGTCGTAACTACAACTAGTATTGCTTGGCCATAGTTTTGTGAGATTGTAACTCGACTTTTAGTCTTGACTGTACATATTTATCATTCCAACACGATTCCATTGTCATTGTGTTTAATTCACGATTCCATTACGAGACGACTGAGATAATTTAACGATCATTATGAATTTAGCAGATTACGAACTTTTAAGCACAATGAGTATGGAATGCAATGGAATCGTGTTGGAATGTCAAATTTATATAAACAGCAGACTAGGGCTATTATTACTTTAGCCATGAGCTTCTTTCCTAGTATAAAATATAACCTTAATGTAAATCCAACCAAAAACTGCTCTCAAATATGGTTGAATATAGCCTGTAATGACATGATGCACACTTTTTTTAATGTTATAAACTAATGCTTGACCACGATCTTGCCTGATGGTATACAGTGATGCAATCATTTCGCTGCACCAGTGCAAATGTGGCTGCAGAACTTCACACACGAACGGACCTCCGCATTGGATACCTAATATTAGAAGTTGTCCCGGTGTGAAGTACCGCCGGCCCTTTGTAATAAGGCCAAGTTTCCTGATAGCCATTTTGGCTTTGAACTCAATGAACCGCCCAAAGTTTAGGTTTGAGAAATTCTCACCTCCCAAAACCTGAAGGCGGTTGGAGTGCTCCAAGGATACATTCCGAAAAGTAACAGGCAAGATGAACAGGCTCCTTTTGTCGGTGAACAGACACTGCCTGTGTTTTGGCGGCGTTGAATGTTACGAGATTGGTTTCTTCTTTCTCAGCCTATAGATGTCCACTGCTGGACAAAGGCACTTTCATACGAGATTGGTTTATTATGCGTTTATTACACAATGCAAATTTCGTGGAAAATATATTAATTTTCATCCACCAATCATATTCAGTTAGTTACTTTCCAAACGGGTCCTTCGTAGAAGTAGAAGAATATCGAATATGTTGTCCTATTGCTCAATGCAGCGGCGCGGGAGCCGTTCGGGCATCGAAGACCCGTTCTCGAAACTAGCGGGCAGATCGCGCATCACTATAGCCGCGTAGTGTTGTGTTCAAGATTGTCTTGACGAGATATTTGTTTTTATTCGAAATTCGAAAGAAATGTCTGAACAATGGTGACAACATCTTTTTGATTCAAATTTATTCCTAACGCTCGATCACCGCTCGCTGGCCGCCCGCTGCCCGCAAGATTCGAGCGCGAGAAGTACACCGCTCGCTGCCCGCCACCGCCCCGTTGTGCCGCGCCGCTGTTTTCGAGAACCGGTCCGTTTGATTTAACGCATAAGATCTTGCCGCTCACTCGCCGCCGCCGCCGCCGC
>JADWQK010001004.1:0-15891 GCA_017933935.1 Sesamia nonagrioides
AGGCGGCAACTGACGCGAACAACACTTCTCATCGCCTATTCATAACTGATAAGAATTCGCGTCTGTCATTTCTTATTGATACCGGCGCAAACGTTTCCGTGATACCGAGAACCAAAGGCGGGAAAGCAAAACAAACCGATTTCTGTTTGTACGCGGCAAACAATACGATCATCCCAACGTACGGAGAGAAAACCCTACAACTGGATCTCAACCTACGACGGCCGTACACCTGGAAATTCATCGTCGCTGCAGTCAGCAAACCTATCATCGGTGCAGACTTTCTGAAACATCATCAACTTCTTGTCGACATAGCCGGCCGACGTCTCGTCGACAAAGTTACCAATATGACCGTCAGAGCATCAGTCATTCAGTCCGCCGAACCCACAGTTCGAAGTATCGACATGGAACAGCCGTATCACCAGCTCCTCAGTAAGTTTCCTGACATCTTGCGACCGTCATGCACGAAGGATACTCCCAAGCACAGGGTAGAACACCACATCGAAACTACTGGCCCACCAGTGTACAGCAACTGCAGACCTCTTCCTCCACATCGCTACCTGCCCGTGAAGAAAGAATTCGAACTCATGATGCAGCAAGGAATTTGCCGACCAAGCAAAAGCCCTTGGTCCAGTCCGCTACATGTCACATAGCTTTCAACGCCGTGCACAGCCCAAGTCATCCAGGAGCACGAGCTACACGGAAGCTGATGCAAGAGCGTTTCTTTTGGCCCTCAATGAATACCGATGATGTCGATGGTTTACACGAACTGCATGTTTTAGTCCACTCACCGATGTGAGTGGACAAAACATGCAGTTCGTGTCAGCTCTCGAAAGTACAACGACACAATCATAGTGAAACCGCAACATTCCCACTGAGCGAACGATTTCTATATATTCACGTTGATATCGTTGGACTGCTACCTACATCAGCATGTGGACACAAATACTTGCTCACAATGATCGACCGGTGCACACGATGGCCCAAAGCTGTACCACTTCAAGAGACAACCGCTGAAATCGTCGCAAGAAAGCTTTACGAAGTTTGGATATCCCGTTTCGGTTGTCCAATAAGAATCACAACTGATCAAGGAAAGAAGTTTGAAAGTCGACTATTCAAAGTCGACTCAATTACTCGGTGCAGACAAAACCCGTACTTCTGCGTACCACCCGCAGAGTAAAATAGTAGTATGGTTCTAAAACTTCTGGATACACGAGAAATTTGGCTCCAAATGAATCTATATGTATTCGCCATTGTCTTGTTAAAATTATATTCTGTTTAAAATCACAAGGCGTATTACATAAACACCTGGAAATTTTAAAATAAACTTTGCAACTGACATAAACTTTAATACAAACTTATTATTTTATTTATGATTATTCTATTCGATCACCGAATTTAATTGAAAGAAGATGTGTTATTCTTTTAAAGAAATAATAACATTTTCATATTTTTTAAGACATCGAAAAGTTGATAATGGTGACAGATGACAGCAGACAGCTGGCCTGGCCAATCCAAGAATTTTACAAGAACACGTGTTTTTTTTCTTCGCACATGCTTCGCACGGTTTGTACGTTTAGCCAATGTCATTATGTCACGGAATGAATTATTCATGTCGAAAAAGACGGCCGCGTGAGCTTGGCGTGAGCCGTGGACGAGGGAGATTTTATGCAAGTCATGATGTGATATTTCAATGTTCTTGAATAATTCACTGAATGCACTTTTTATTACATAATTCATGCACTTTTATTTAGTAAACAACACTATAAATAATTTTATAAGTCCAATGAAAAATGAGCGTGACACTCAGCTCGACTTCACCCGGCACAATAGTCGATTGATAGTCGATGGTCGATATCAAATTGCCAAAATAAAAAAGAATAAGACTCCTCTATGGTCAAGAACTCGTCAGTTTGCACTTTGCCGTAATTTACGTTTGATATCGTCAGTTACAGTGTGATTTTTAATTCGGGTCACAAAAATGAAAAGGGCAACTGTCACTTATACGAAAAAGGGTGACCCGCTACAATAGTGATGTTCGGCAATCCAATAGACTTAGGTCCGTATTCCAGAAGGAAAATCAAGTATTGATCTCTGCTTAAGCATTACTTAAAACTAGTTTCAACCAATCAAATGGCTTGAAACGAGACTTAAGCGGAGTTTGAGTTTTGAGTGACGTTCTGTAATACGTACCTTAGATATTTATGTGCGTATTACAGAACGTCACTCAAAACTCAAACTCCACTTAAGTCTCGTTTCAAGCCATTTGATTGGTTGAAACTAGTTTTAAGTAATGCTTAGCAGAGATCAATGCTTGAGTTTCCTTCTTTCCAGAAGGAAACTCAAGCATTGATCTCTGATACGGACCTTAGTCATGCATTATTTTGTTAGATATAAAGCGGTTTTTTTTAATTTTAATTATGTTATTACAAGAAATTTTGTAAGACTTGATATTGTTGATGTAACTTTTTTGTAATATTGTTGCATATTTAATTATTGCTGATGCACTGTTTGTTCCGTTCCCGCAGACAAACCGTGAAAACTTAAAATATTTTTTTTACTTCTTTTATTTTTAATGTTTTGTTGTTCTTGGCGACGTACCCCTTTGCTTTTTGAGTTAGTTTGTGCTCAACCCAAACTAACTCTATTGGGTTTTGGGTTGAACTCACGGTGATAGAGGGGCAGACGCAGGATTGTGACACCGGATTCAGCTGCCAATTCTTGCACAGCATAGCGTTCGTAAGTAGTTTTTTGTAACTAAACTAGTTCCATTAATTGAGCCTTTATCCGCCAGCGATGTGGTTGAAGTGGGGATATGCTCGACTTTTCTAGAATGTTACGGTGAGTTTTCTAATACCAGCACTGCATTTGACTTTAAATTTGTCAAAATGCTTTTATGCCATTCTTCAAAACACTCAGAATTCATTTCTTCGTGGTAGTCCATACTATTTTTATTCGATTCAAAAATAAGTTTAATTTAACGAGAGTTGACTGTATATAAGTGTACATGAATTAATCGTCAAGGGCAGTTTAAGACTTTTTAGGCCCGAAAGTGTTATCGAAAAGAGGGGACATTAACTAGCCGCCTCATAGCTCGGATCTATCCCCAATGGGATTTTTCTTTGGGGATATCTTAAGGCTAAAGTTTACGACACCAACCCACGAATTAAAGGATCGTATTCGCACAGAATTCCAAAACAACACAACAAAAGCATGTAAAGCTTTTATCGAAAATTTCCGCTCTAGATTGCAGTAATGCCAGAATAATGAATTGATGATGAGATTGAAATTGATTGCATATGGATGATATGATTTTCAAGAAATAAATTCCCCTTTTGTATTCTATCGAAAACAATAAACAGTTTTAATCTGCCTACTGAAATTATTTTTTTATCATTCCCCCACCCTGTCCCCCCTGTATTATTATTTATATACATATACGCAATTTGAATTTGAATAAAAAAATTGCAATCTCGACTAACTTTTAATTGCAAAATCTCGATTTACCACATCACTATTTATTTTAGACATAAAACCTGCAACATTGGAATTGTCAGTTTGCTGACTCAAATTAAAAATCAGAGTGTAGGAACTTATTGGAAATAACAAAAAAGGATTGTGTGGTTTAATGAAATCACTGAAAAAATGAAACATTTTTCGTTGCACCTCTCATTTTATCCCTACTCCGCCGCCGACCTTCACGCGACATGAAACACACACACGAAAAAGTTAGAGACTATGTAATAAACTTTAACAAAAAATATCACGTGGAGAGTCTACATTACTGGTTAAAGCCACGGATACACTAGGAGACAAATGTCGTGCAGTGCAACACGTGTCGCCAGTGACGTTAGGTGAAGTAGCACGACGTTGCCGAACTACGGTCGACATGTCTATCAACATCGCGCGACACGGAGAGAGAGAATTAGTTTCGTATTCCAGAAGGAGACTCAAGCATTGATCTCTGCTTAAACATTACTTAAAACAAGTTTCAACCAATCAAATGGCTTGAAACGAGACTTAAGTAGATCTTGAGTTTTGAGAAACGTTCTGTAATACGGACCTTAGAACACTGATCACTTTCTAACCCACCATCTTCTCGGCTTTTTCCCTTGACTTTTCATTATAATAATTATGCCGCAGCCAACAACACTAAAAAGTGATCAGTGATACTTTTTTTATACAATATTTAAAGAAAACCCTGTCCGATCCGTGAAGGTATTGTAAGGTATCGATAACTGATTCTACTAATGGATACAAAGCCGGGCTTTAGCTTAAAAAAAATCCCCCAAAAAAAAAAAATTCGCAAAAAGAGGTAGCTTAATACATGTGCGGTATGCAACCATTCCGCGGGCGGCCTGCTTCTCCGCCGCCCGGCATGCGGCACGTGGTCGCATCGCTATTCATGTCCGATCCGTGAAGGTATTGTAAGGTATCGATAACTGATTCTAATAATGGATACAAAGCCGGGCTTTAGTATAGCTTAAAAAAATCCACCAAAAAAAAAAAATTCGCAAAAAGAGGTAGCTTAATACATGTGCGGTATGCAACCATTCCGCGGGCGGCGGAGGGCAGGGCATGCGGCACGTGGTCGCATCGCTATTCGCTCATAATAACACCGGATTGGAATTAATTCCCGGGAAAAAAAGATTATTTCAAAATTCATTAGTATTATTACTATGATGATTATGTAAAATTTTATATTATACTAGCTTTCCGCCCGCGGCTTCGCCCGCGTGGAGGTCGGTTATATCGCGCTTTTTCAATTTCCCTCGGGAACATCAAATTTTTCCGGGATAAAAGGTAGCCTATGTTCTTTCTCAGAGTCTAAAGATTGTCTGTGCCAAATTTCATCAAAATCGGTTGAGAGGTTTAAGCGGGAAAGCGTAACAGACAGACAGACAGACAGACAGACAGATAGACAGACAGACAGACAGACAGACAGAGTTACTTTCGCATTTATAATATTAGTATGGATTTGGTCAAGTGTTTACCTAACCTTTATTATCCTTATGGGTCGGACAGACTTTTCTTTACATATTGTATACGGACAAATCACACAAATTGAGCTAGCCCCAAAGTAAGTTCGAGACTTGTGTTATGGGATACTAACTCAACGATACTATATTTATAATAGATACATAATATAGATAAACATCCAAGACCCAGGCCAATCAGGAAAAGATCGTTTTCCATCATGACCTGGCCGGGGATCGAACCCGGGACCTCCAGTCGCAAGCAAGCGTGTTGACCGCTGCGCCACGGAGGACGTCAACACTACCTCGGTGGGTGTCATGATATCGACTGCTTTGTGAAACAAAACTTCGTGATGTCGCCAGATATGTCCGGCCAAGTTCCGCGATGTCACACGACTTCGCCTGACGTTGCTACGGACATAAGTCGCGCGTTGTCGCCATATTTTCCTCGGTGGTAGGCCATAATATCGGCCGCCGGCAGAAGCACAGAAGAGAAGTTACCACCCATCAGACAAAGTCTTGCCGCCAAGCGATTCGTCGTGTTCCGGCATGATGTCTGGTGAAGCCGTACGGAGGGCGGGTCTGAGCGTACGGAGGACGGGTCTGGGCGATTGTGTTGCGATGTGTGCCGGGTACGATGCACCAAATATTATTATATCTAGAATTTAGTAATGGAGGGTCTCCAGATCAGTCTCCCTCTGGCGCAGCATTGTTGTGGTCGTGCTGTTGGATTTAACATTGCATCACCTCGCTCAACTGCCGTCTTCCTTCCTATTCACTAAGTTTTTTTAAGTGAATAGGCTTAATTAACTACCGCGCTTTACCATCAACGATTGCATTACTGCTTACCATCGGGCGGGATTGCAGTCAAGCACTATAATAGTTTATAATGATTAATATTTCTCCCCTAGTGTATCCGTGGCTTGATGATATGATAAATAAAAGATTATTCATCTCAAGAGTTTTAACTGGCAATTTACACCTATTTGCGTAAGTAAAACACTATCAAACTGAACCATTTTGAAAGATATTGCTTTTTTGTATAAAATTGTCTCTACTCAGCAATATAAATAACGCAAAGAATGTTGTTGAACTATAATAAATACATAGATCTATAATACATACGATTGTGATGCACAGTAGCACAGTTCCCACTGGTTGCGCGTGCTGTAGAAATGATAGCTATATAGGTAGGTAGTACAAAGGTAAAGAGATATCTTAAACGAGCTAATTAATTCGACTACAGAAATTATTTTTTTATATGCATATAATAATAAACTAGTGCGTGACCGCAATCCCGCTTGATTATAAGCAGTGATACAATCGTTGATGGTAAAGCGCGCTAGTTTCGCACTCAAAAAAACTAAGGGAATAGGAAGGAAGACGGCAGGTGAGCGAGGTGACGCAATCTTTAACCCAACAACACGACTAACGATGCTGCGTCAGAGGGAGATTGATCTGGAGATCCTCCACGACAAAACTCCCGAGTCCGGCACAACAAAATTTGGCGCATCTTACCCGGCGCACATTGCAACACAACTGCTCAGAAGTGAGGAAATAGTTATGACTCTGATTTTGTTGTTCACCAACTAAACTAAATTTAAGTTCAGTGCATCTTTTTGTTTATTTATTTATACTTTCGTACAAGTATACAATATGTTAAGAAAACCCTGTCCGACCCGTGAAGGTATTATTAGGTATCGATAACTGATTCTACTAATGCCTACAAAACCTGGCTAAACTTAAAAAAAAATTGCCCCTAAAAAATTAATAACTTAAATAAAATAAATAGGTAATTTCATGGCAACACAGGCACAGTTCATAACCTCAGTTGACCTCATGCATGTAGGTATAGGTAATTTATCCACGTTTATCGAGTCTCGAAACAAATGATGAGGCAGCTCGTGAAAAGAACTTTTTTTTTTTAAGTAGGAAGGTCGTCTGACTCTCCAAATGTATCATTTCATTCGATGAGCATAATCGCTGAGGCGGAGATGTTGTTCCATATTAATTTAAAAAAATAATTTATAAATTTCGTTCACTAATAACGATACAGGTCCAGCTGGTACCGTCGCACGAGATTAGCACGGACATGCACACAAATAAAAATCAAGTGGTGTCAAATCCGCGCTGACCACAGTTGGTCCGCCCTTACCAATCCACTGCTCGCCGAACTGATAATGGAGGTTCTCACGTCCAGGACAAAGATATGGTGACGCACCGTCATACTGGAACCACATTGACCACAATCACCTGATCACAACACAGCAGTTGCTGCTACCTTCCATCAGCATATTACATTACACTACATTAGGAAACGACATGATCACACAATACACGAATAGTCTTCACTGGAGCGATGTTTACGCGTAACTGATAATTTAAAGTAAAAATGATTTTTATTTTTAAAATTGTACCTACGCGGCTGGGCCTCGCGGCATCCTTTGAGTAAGGATGTGTAAGTAATCAAAATATTGATTTTCGATGGAAACAATTTACTCGTCTATTTTTGTTATCGATTTGGTATTGTAGTTTCTCATTCTCATTCTAGATTCAACATCGCATGGAATTGTTTAGAACTTTTACAAAACTTAAATTAGTTAGATACACTGCTGTAAATGAAAATCATGCCAAATTTTTAATTTCAGTTTCTGTCTCAAAATCGATGATATTGACCGTTAAAATATTTGTAAAATTTTACTAAAATTGTGTTTCATAAGTCCTTCTCGTTTCTGTTTAGATACTAATACTTGTGTTATAATAATGTTATTAGTAGGTAATTAATCGATAAACAAACAAGTACTTTTACCATTGGGTAATCTGTGTTTTTAACAAATCATTCAACCAGATACAAGTTTCGATTAATAGCGATAAAAAAACGTTATTACGCAAAAATTAGTGCATCACTAGTTATTTCTTTTACGTCGCCGACAAAGCTCACGCGCGACGCCGCCAAAGAAATAAATAATCTAACAAAACAATAAAAGGAAAGCCGACAATTATACCGCCTAAAATGGTGTTGTCATTTTTTTAAAACACCAAATTTTGGGGAAGTTAGCGTAAATTCGCGGGGAAAAAAGATAGTTTTAAAATTGATTAGTATTGTTACTATGATGATTATGCAAAATTTCAAATTTTATTTGGTCATGTGATTGCCTAACCTTTGTTATCCTTATGGGTCGGACAGGGTTTTCTTTACATATTGTATATAACGGTAGCAGGTCAAGCTACTTACTAAATTGTCAAATATTTCCAATCAACCTTGAGCCTTAACGCTTTAGAGATAAAGTTGAAAATGTAATAAAGCAATCTGATATTGTATTCATGTGCTGTCGTATCAGAAAATCTGTCAGATTTCGCATCAGACTGCAGTGAAGTGATTAGATAGCAGCCAGCAGGTGATTTGGTTGAAAAGAAAACAACGGTAAAAAAACTCTTAAGTCTAGTTAAACAAATACTTAATAAAGTACATAACTTCTTTGAGTATTTGTTTAATTAGAGTTATTATTGTTTTAAATTACGAGAATTGGCCCTTATATGTAAATACACAAAATCTAGTAGCAGTCTCATATCGGCGACAAACAAATATACGGACGACAACCAAAGAAGCTATACGACCTCAATGCTTTTGAGTAAGCTTCCAGCGTACGGCGTTTCCGCTGGCCTGACTGGCTGGGTTAAAGACTTCCTGACTGAACGGTCCCTCCGAGTTGTTGTCGACGGATGCTCATCGGAGCCCATGTTGACCAATGCCGGTGTTCCTCAGGGGTCTGTTCTCTCTGCAACTCTGTTCCTGCTGCATATTAACGATCTGCTGATGCCCGGAATCTATGGGTATGTAGATGACAGCACAGTTGTGGTGAGATACCTGCCGGAAGCTCGGGCTAGTAAGGAATCAATCCGGTCCGAAAGAGAGGCTATGGTAGAGCGTACGAGTGCTGCACTACAGGCAGTCTCCGAATGGGGCAAATCCAATCTTGTAGCATTCAAAGCCGCCAAAACACAGGCGTGTCTTTTCACCGCCAAAAGGAGCCGTTCGCCTTGGCTCCTACTTTTCAGAATGTATCGTGCACCGACCGCCTTCAGCTTTGGGCGGTTCATTGAGTCCAAGGCCAAGGTGGCTGCCAGAAAATTGGCGTCATCGCAAAAGGCCCGGCGGTACTTCACACTAGGGCTTCCAAAATTACGGAAATATCAATTACGTAACTAATTACGCAACTTTTTTCTTCAATTCCGTAATTACGTAATTTTTTCCCTAATCGACTATGAATTTTTGTAAATATTGTAGTTACAATTTACAATTATCTTTTACTATCTCAAATTCAAGGGTTTATCAAAATAAACACAATAATTAATAAAAAAAATATTTATTTAAGAACTTAGCATTGTAGTTTTAATCAGTTTAGTCAAATCATTTTTTCCTCCCGAATATAATCTCTTTTCTTGAAAATATGACCTCATAAATGACAAGGCATTTAAAGTTTTGTCACCCAGGGAACTTCTAAGTTTATTACAAAAATATCCGGCAGATGAAAAGGCTCGCTCAGCTTCAACACTTGTAGGCGTTATTGAAAGCAAATAGTTATACGCTGCAGTCAAAAAAACTTCGCGACCGCCGCCAGCGCTGTCGTAAATGCACATTTCTACCCTAATAATGGAATCGAGATCTGTGTTTACTGTTGAAATTGGTTTATTCACAGTCACTTTGTTTATTTTCTTCTCTAACTGTTGTGCGATTGTCAACTCATCATCATCGTCACTGGTGGCAATTGCGTCCGATGTACTAGGTTTTGGCTGTGAACTTACACATTTTTGTGTAGAATTATATTTCAACCGTTCCAACAGTGCCACAATATACATTCGTATCTCATCCGACGATGGTTTTGTGAAATATTCTGTGGCAGCAGTTTTAAAAAAATCCTCATTGTTATGCAAATATTGCAAAACACCGAATACATTTGTTCGCCTTTCCTTTATTCTTTTTCTAAGAGTTGTGGCTAGTTTTGCACTGAGATCGTTTGACTGAAGATCAAGTTTCTCGAGCATAAATCGAAGCGCAGCGTCGGCCGTCAATAAGTTTGAATCACGGTGACATAATGACAAAACTGTAGTTTTTATTACGTCCAAGCTGTAATGAATTTCGTGAAGGTCTTGGATCTCTTCATCTGTAAATTTTACATTTGATTTCAATTTCAAATCTAATAACGCCTTAAAAACGCATGATTTTAATTTGAGAAATCGGCCTACCATATCTGATAAGCTGTTCCACCTCGTTTTACAGTCTAGTATTAGGTCAACATTTTTACCATATTCTTCTAAAACGTACTTTTGCAACAAGTCGTTTTTCAAAGGAGAGTTTTTAAAAGATTTTATTAGATCTCTTAATTTTTTATAGTGTCTTTGTATAAAAACTCCGATTCTGGAACTCTGGTCGATTCTAAAATAAACGCATCTTCATCTTCTTCAATTTCTTCTTCTTCTTCAGCGCCAGTATTTGAGACATCCTCCTCCACTTCAGGTTTTGGAGATTTTTGTGTTTTATATAAAACTTCCAGGACTGCTAGTTGTATCCCATGAGCCAAACACAATTGGTGGTGGCCGTCAAAATTTCTACCCATTTTGACCATTACACTTGCTCCATCTGTTGTGAAAGCAATAATGTCGTCTTCCAGATTTAAACCGAATTCACTCAAATGCTGCTGTAATAATTGAGTGCCTACTTCAGCTGGCATTGATCCATGTATCCGTACAAGTCCCAAATTTTTATATTTGGCCATATCGAAGTCTTTATTGTGGATATTTATGTTCATATACCTTTTATTTCGGGTAGACGTCCACTCATCAAACGTAATTGTAAATCTTTTATTTTCCGACTTCATAATTTTCAATTGTTTTTTCAATTGGTTTTTTGTGTTATCACTTTGATCTAGAATTATCTTTGTTATAGTCGTAGAAGATTTCGGTATGTCGTAGCCAGAGTTCTTAAAAAGATATCTTAGATCTTCTGAAGTACAAAATGTGCTCAATGTTATCCCATCTAATGCTGCCATTCTCGTCACTCGAACCTCCATATTTGAAAAATAATCAGTGAGTTTAATTTTCTTTTGTGAAGGTTCATTTGTACGTTTTCGTGTTTGAATTAGACCACTACTAGACGTTGATGTACTCGGCCTTTGCGAGTCCTGCACTTGCGGCATCTCTCCGATATGCTTGGCACGCATGTGAGTATGTAAAGCTCCAGTTGCGCCACCTGGAGTTTTCAAAATTTTTTTGCAATGCTTACATTCAACACTCTGTCCATTATCAGCTCTCAAGAAATGTTCCCAGATAGAACTTTGTGTGCGTTTGTTCAAAAACTCCTTGTATACAGTCTTATTTGAAGAAGACCTGAAAAATAAAATAAAATGAAGTTAGGTTAATAATAACGATATTGGTAAAACCTAGTGGCCAACTCATTATAAAATGTAAACACACTTTTTTTTTAATAAAACGTTACGCCGCACGTTGGTGTTTGTGTTTGTGTTTGTTAGGACCGGAACAAATTCCTAAATTTCTTCCTGGTCTCTCAAACACAAACACCCGGAACAACTACTTGCAGATTTTACAAATATTTGTTCCGTCCGTGCGGCCTGCGGGGATCGAACCCGCGATACGCTGCGTAGTAGTCGATCGCTCAACCATTACTCAAACCGTGTCGTCAAACCTATTACAAATTTCGTAGCCAAACGATAGAGCATGCTTAGTTCATTAATTCCTGATTTAGAGATGAGCTATATAATTTCAAATTTATGATAAATATCTTAATTTTCTTATAGGTAGATACCCTGTAGGTATATTTGGGAATTTAGATGTTCTAAAATCAAATCGGAATAAAAATACACTTAAAGAAAATTATGTCTGTATTTATTCCTTTATTGCACACCATAATTAAAAAAAAAATGTTTGTATAATAAATTATTTTGTATGAACTATGCATGCTCCACGGGGTTTTTACTGATTAAAACTTTGATCTAGGTACTTACATCTTTCAAGAGATAATCCACACATTCAAAGTCACCCACGATAAAGATACAATTAACTGCTCCAAATTGTTAATATTTTCGCGCATTTACCACCAACTTTTAATTAAGTTATCTGATCAAGTGTCAACTGTGTCGAAGGTCCAGCGATGTGAAGTTGTGAACTGAACAACCGATGAACCGACAATTTAGCAATGAAACTACACTTTCATTTTAGTTAAGAAAGTGAAGTGCATAGTAGTTCCCCGTAGTCGTAGGGACTTTTCGCCAGGGACTCCCCGGATCTACCGACCGCGACTCGCCAAGTTAACACATTTTGAACTCTATTCTGTACATCTTAGATTTTTTTTTTTTTAAGATTTAACAAACGATAAAAATATAAACTGCGGGGAATTCCCTGTTTGTATAGTTTCGATGTAGATATATCGTATAGTGTTGCTGCATCAAATGATACGTAGTAGATTGATTTTTTTATTGGTTGACTATTTTAACTGAGTTATGATACCAATAATTACGTAAGTACGGAATTGAAATTTTCAGTTACGGAATCGAAAATACTTTAAAATGAGTCCGTAATTACGTAATTGCGTAATTACGTAATGTAATGGAAGCCCTACTTCACACGGCAGCTTCTGATGTTGTACAAAGCACAGGTCCGTTCGTGTGTGGAGTACTGCAGCCACATTTGGGCTGGTGCTGCGAAATGTCACCTAGCTACTTTGGATTCAGTGGAGAGGCGTGCGAAGAGGCTAATTGGTGACCCTGATTTAACTCGAGACGGTCTCCAAAGCCTAGAGCACAGGCGTAGAGTAGCCAGCCTTTCGGTGTTCTATAGGCTGCATTTTGGGGAGTGTGCGAGGGAATTGCATGATTTAATTCCCCCATCTCCGTTCCACCATCGGACGACCCGTCGTACGGCGAGTTTCCACCCTTACGTTGTTAACACTACTATGATCCGGACGAAGCGTTTCGCCTCCTCCTTTATACCGCGTACATCGAGGGACTGGAACAATTTGCCAGCGGCGGTGTTTCCGTCGAACTACAATTTGAGTGTCTTCAAGGCTAGAGTGAATAGGCTCTTAATAAACTAGTGCGCTTTACCATCAACGATCGCATCACTGCTTACCATCAGGCGGGATTGCTGTCAAGCGCTGGTTTATAATATGTAGCGCGTAGGTCGTAATTTACAACTTACGTAACTTACGTAATTAAAACTCGGATAGATAGAACGTTGTATATTGCACGTAAGTAAAGAGTACAATTACAATTCGTCAATTCACAGTCCACGTGCTAGGCGGTTTGCTATGGTTTCACACGCTCCCACGCATATAGGTCACCAGATGTGCTTCCGGAGTTCCGGGGTGAGATTTGTAGGTACCCGGGCCGCGCTAGGTGATCGAGGCCCTCGCGGTTGGCGGTCGGGACGTACGTCATTCCTTCCGCGATCCTGGTGTGATTTATTTGAACCCTTTCGCGGAAGGTCGTCAATTGTGCAATTGTGTAGCATCTGTCTGGCTGCTATAGTACGTGCAGGCATCTTGACGATCCTGCCTAATCTGGTACGTTGTTCCCTCGTATGCTGGGCTGCAAGTAGCCTGGATTGCTTGTCGTCTGCGGTCGCTGAAGGTGCTGGAGTCTTGGCTGTGGTTTGCTCGTCTATGGTGCTGCAGGTGCTTGATTGATCTCGCTGTCCGTATGCTTGGGATCATCTTCTGTGTTGATTGTGTACGCAGGTTTAAGGCGATCGATCGATATGTTGCTTGATCGTCCTGGTAGTTAGATTGTGAAGTACTTTTCCTTGCGTTCGATGATCTGGTATGGACCTTGGTATGGATGCTGCAGAGGTTTGCGGACGATGTCATCAGGTACGAACACGTGGCTACATTTTTATAGATCGTTGTGATAGTTAGCGTTCGTTGCGATGGATAGACGAGAGGGCGCTGCTGTGCTAGTGTCAACATCTTTTCTGTGGCTCTGTACGTTTTGTGACAATAAAAATAGTTAGTCATGCTAAAACAGTGCTAATTTTATTTATCAAAGTGAAGAAGTGTAAAATTTATCACCAGAAATATAACAAACTACGCAAACATACGCGGATGTGATCAAAAAAGTGTTACAAACAACGACAACTTTGCAAGATTACTCATGATAAATGCAAATAAATATCTAAAAAAACTGCTGTCACCATAAGTTTTCAGGTGTGTAGAAAAGAACTGTGTATATTGCGAAGCAAACAGTGGTGATTTGGCTGTAACAATAATCAGATAACCTAAAACACCATAGTCATTTATGACAAGTCACTCGGCCGAAAGTTACTACAGCGACATCTGTCGCGCAACAGCTATACTATTATTATATCTACGCTATTAACCATAGTAAAGTAGTTTACGAAATAACCGCTAGAGGACGTTTATTCGTCCTACAATATTTTCGTGACAAATAATACACAAATAATATGGAAGAAATCACAGAAATATTAAAATCGCTTCAAAAAAAATTAGATGAACAAGCCAATGAACTAAAAGAAATAAAAGACAATATTCCAAAAAGTATAAACAAAAATATAGACGAAAAATTTCTAATTCTGCATACCAGACAACAACAACAGGAAAAAGTAACAGAAGAGCAAGGAAAGAAAATCCAGAGACTTGAAAATATAATAAGAAGAAAGAATTTGTTATTTTTCGGCGTTGAAGAAACTGAAAACTCATATTACAGCTTACAAAATGAAATTTTACATATTATAGTACACAACATGAAAGTGGACTGTCACATAGGAGATATTGAATATGTCACCAGAATGGGAAGGAAGTCAGATAAAACTAGGCCAATTATTGTCACCTTCACTTCAATGGGTAAGAAGATTGAAATACTCAAGAACAAAAAAATACTTCAAGATACAACTTCTTACTATATTAAACAGGACTATCCGCCTGAAGTACTGGAAGAAAGAAAAAAACTAAATGCACAGTTACAAAAAGAAAAAGAACAGGGAAAGAAAGGATACATAAAATATAACAAATTAATAATTCTGTCAGAAAAAGAAAATAATGACCAACAAATAATACATCAAGACCGAAAAAAGAGAGTTTTATCACAGTCACCGGGAACAGTAAACTGCAGTGATGATAGACAAGAAAAGTTGCCGAAAAACCCGATGAAGAAAAATAAAATTAATCAATACCTAACAAAAAATAAGGATGTCGATAAAACAACCAGATCTCCTTTACAAAAAGATAAAGATCCTTCAACATCCAGTATTTGACATGAGCCAGCCACCTCTCTCCTTCCCCCAACACGGCCGGTCACCGAGGGGGCAAAAGACCACAACCCTCCACTCTACTCCCTACACATATGCACATATAATGCACGATCCTTATTATCGGACGAGAGACTACTGGAATGTAAACAAGCTTTATTCACTATTAAATATGATATAATTGGTTTGGCAGAGATCAGACGAAGAGGATATATTATAGAGGAAGACGAAGACCACATATTCTGTTGCTTTGGTGAGACAAAAGGGCTTTATGGTGTCAGCTTCCTTATATAAAAAAAAAAGAAAAAAAAATAATAAAAAAAAAAAACGCCTCAAAGAAAATATAGAAAGCTTCATTGCAGTCTCTGAAAGGATCTGTATTTTAAACTGGATAGAAAAGGCAAAAGATAGAGAAAAATGGAGAAAAATGGAGGAGGCCTTCACTCAGTAGAGAGGTCCTTAGTAACATAAGTGTTAAGTGCATGCAAAATAAGCATCATTTAATAGTTTTTAAGTATTAGAAAAATGTATAATGTAACCGAATACCTTAAGTGTAAGTTTAAGCATATGTAAAAAAAAAAAAAAAAAAAAATTTTGATTCTAAGGAATAAAGAAGGCTTTATTATTTTATTATTATTAT
>JADWQK010000295.1:0-37994 GCA_017933935.1 Sesamia nonagrioides
CCGTAATTTCCGGATAGTTGAGGTGTTTTCTCATCCTATGAGCATCCATCGTGGGCGGTATTTCGAGAAAACGTTGAACAATAACTATAGTGTGATGTTCGATTGTTATTATTTTAACTGTACATACACTTAGATCAATTAATTATGAAGGGATTACAATGATAATCTCAGATTAAAACAGATAAGAGCCACTGGGTTTGAATATGACCAACACACTCGATCGAAGGTTGAGCACAGAATGCCCGCGCTAACGGTCGCTGGCTTTAGCAAACGTTTATGAAAAATTATATATTTTTTTTAAGAGAGTGGGTAACATCCGATTATGTTACACGCTCGCTTAAAAAAAACGTAATTTATCCGAATACCAACCAATTACTTACTCAAAAATATAGCAGAGTAATTTACGGACAATTGATACAAAACAGATTACAATATTGAAAACTAGCTGTTGCCCGCAACTCCGTTCGGGTGTTGATATTAAATAAGCGCCTGTTAACATAATGGGAGAAATATGTACGTCCGCGTTTGCTTTCGTTTTCGTAACATTTTTTGTTACTGCTCTGCTCCTATTGGTCATAGCGGGATGTTATATAGCCTATGTCCTTTCTCAGGCACTAGACTATTTGTGTACCAAATTTCATTACAATCGGTTCCGTAGTTTTGGCGTGAAAGCCGGACTGACAGACCGACAGAGATACTTTCGCATTTATAATATTAGTATGGATTAACCTGGCATGCGCCGTCATGGTAATAAATGCATAATAATGTTTTCAGTTTTCACTTCTGTCTGTCAAGTCGTGGTAGCCTAGTAGTTAAAACATCAGCCTCTTAAGTATGAGTGTGCGGGTTCGATTCCAGGTCAGGCAAGTTCCAATGTTTACTTTTTTAAACTTTCTAAGTATATATTGGACAAAAATTACTAATTAAAAGGTGAAGGAAAACATTTTGTGGAAATCTGGAATTTTAAATTTGAAATCGCCAACCCGCATTGAGCAAGCGTGGTGTTTACGCTAAATCAAGAAGGATTTAGCGTAAACACCACGCTTGCTCAAGGAATATTAAGTATGAGAGGAGATCTGTGCTCAGCAGAGAGACGATAAAAAAGGTTGATGATGATGACTTCTGTCTGTGTCTTCTGTAAATAATGTCACATCCAACATATGTTTTTTAACTTAAAACATAAACACGAGCGTGAAATGTCAGAGGCGACTGCAGCTGTTGTCTCGACACGACAGCCGTCACGATATCAATGGCTACAGCTGCCTTCTACCGTCACTCATGTCTATACACATGCAAGTAGCGCGAATTTTGCCTATGGACGAAGCACAGAAATCGTATGTTATTACGATTTCTGTGCGATGAACCTATATGCAACTTTTATTAGGAATGTCATGCATATGCAGTTTTACTACACTATACATAATCATACACATTATATGCATTTTTATTAAAAGTATAAGTTTAATTTTTGTTTCTGTTAATTTTTAAGTAAAATGTTTAATTCTACTTTTTAACTTAATTGTAAACCTACACAATTCAATTAAATTGTCTGAAATAAACAATTATTATTATTAATTGGGCCTCTAATACTCTGCTCATAATAATATTTCTAATATGTATGCTTTACCGCCTAAGCATGATTTCTCACATCGAACTGTCAATACAAAAATAAAATTTTCAGATTGACATACCAATTTTCCCGCTTTCACCGTTTTGAGAGTTATGGTGAAATAATTTACATAATAAAGCACCAATCTGGGTTCAAACCTACACGCATTCAGTCGTGGCCACTACCACTAAACCTCCGCTCCTCTTAATGTCAACAGCAGGACAGTATATTCAATTTAGTTGGTCGAGAATGGCATTAATCTTCTTTACATGTCAGACCGAATTAAAATGTGACACTGACAGACTCCGACCATTAAATAAAGAAAGTGAGTAGAGGGCTTTTGGCCTGAAGTGGGACGTCAGAGGCTAATCTATAAAACAATGGCCAGCCCATTGAAAAGGTTTTGGGTTGATTTCAACTCAACGCTGTGCTTTGATATAGGTACATACATATATGTATAGTGTATGTTATTATATAAATATTTGATACCAAGAATCTATACCTACTAATAGTTTTAAAAGGTAAAGTTTGTGAGGTTGTAGGGGGTAAACTCAGTATTTCTGATAGAAAGCCACTTAGCTCTGCTTAGCTTAACTATGCTTAAAAATTATTGCTAAAACACTTTTTTACAAAAAAGACAACCGCCTTCCAAAAACCACTACAAAGTGAAAAATAACTAATTTCGGAAGTCGGTGTCTTTGATTTTGTATATTCGTTTTTTGATACCGGCTTCCGAAATTAGTCATTTTTGACTTTGTAGTGGTTTTTGGAAGTCGGTTGTCTTTTTTGTAAAAAAAAAAATATTTTACACTTTTTAGTTGTTAAATGTACTTACTATGTATTCAGTTGCATCCGGTCAGACTGGAAGCTGACGCAAATATAGTTGGGAAACGACGTAATTTTATTTACTTTAATTTTTCTCCGTAGGTATTGCCTCAACTGCCTATGGTCTTCATCATCAAATTTACTGCAGACCGTTATTTTAACCCAATGGGTGGGAAGGTCTCATCAATATAAATGAATGAAGTCCAACGACAAAGTAGCAACTGTAAACCGTTGAGGAGTTCCCGGAACTGGCTTTTGTCTTCATCATCAGAGCTTTTATAACAGTCAAAACCCATCAAGGTGTGAAGTTCTTATCAATACAAATTAATCGAGCCCAAACACAAGGTAGCTGCTGTGAATTGTTGAGGAGTTCCTTCAACTGTCTCCCGGCTCCATCATTAGATCTACTCCAGACCTTTATTAAATTGTAGTGCTTTAAAATATTTAATGAAAATGCTAAGAAATGCACTAGTCGCCCCTGCAATTTTTGAAAGCTCCCCTTGTTTTCTCTGGTCTTCCACCATCAAGCCCTGATATCCCTATCACGGGAATACCTTGGGAACGTCTTCTTTATAACAGAAAAAGGATTATCAAAATCGGTTCATAAACGACGAATGCAGTTGCAGCACAATTATCGCGAATTGTCGAAGCCAAAATAATAATCTTCGTCACCAACTTCACAGCGGCAGCCTCCAGGCTGGCATTACATGTGATTTAAACGAGTGCAATGTAAAGCACAGAAACATGGTGCTGATCGCGAATTACCCCACGTAGTTTAGATTTAGACGTGTTTCGGTGTGATTTCATCAAATGACTTCTAACGCTCTGGGTAGGGCAAAAGGGCGTGTTAGACTCTTACTGGCTAAAATCCGCCTGTTTTCCTTCTCTGACTGTGTATGAGACCACATTCGTCATCATCATCAACCTTTTTATCGTCCCACTGCTGGGCACAGATCTCTTCTCATACAGAGAAGTATTGAGCGTAATCAGAGACCAAATTATCTTTTTTGAATAACCCGTGGCCCTAGCAGGCAGTAGTGCCAATGGACTCCGTCACAATGCCCTGATATTATTCGAAGCGCACGTGGAACACAACGCAGCGTCAACCCAGGCCAGCACCCTAATTGCTTAATCAATTTGTAGCAAATCGTTAATCCATTTAACAACGTTAATAACGCAATGAATGTTGTTGTACCGTCAGAATAAAGCCCATTGCTACTGATAGTGTTTTACGCAATTACCCTTACAGGTCCTTACCGGGCAGTGAGCTACGGTGTCCTAAACCTCCAACGAACAGAGGCATGATTTTATGGTATGTTATTTTATTTTTATAGATTTTTATAATCTCTAAACCCTAATTACGTAACACATACTATTACTTTCAGTTACAATCATTTAGAATCATATTGCTGAATGAAACCCATTGCTACTGATAGTGTGTTAAGCAATTACCCTTACAGGTCCTTACCGGGTGGTGAGCTACGGTGACCTAAACCTCCAACGAACAGAGGCATGATTTTATGGTATGTTATTTTATTTTTATAGATTTTTATAATCTCTAAACCCTAATTACGTAACACACACTATTACTTTCAGTTACAATCATTTCGAATCATATTGCTGAATGAAACCCATTGCTACTGATAGTGTGTTACGAAATTACCCTACCGATACAGTTTTAAAAATTCATAACTTATTGCGCATTTTATCTACAAGCATGAGGAACTCTTGTGCAATTGAACAAAAAATTTATGTTACTTAAATGAAGTTTTGTAGCCAAGCTAATTTGGGTCATCATTAAATAAATTAATAAGTAGATTTCAATAATGTATCAAAATAGTTGAAATTATGATAATAAAATTCTACCATTAAAACATGTAATGTATGGAATATGAATAATGAATATATTAAAGTAATGGATGAATGAATATTTCGTTACCTACTTTATTCTTGATGGCAAATTACAAAAAAAAAAATGTAATAATAAATACCCTCTCAAGTATCTGACTAATGACGTACCATCTGTCATTGACTCGGGTGACCTAACGCCGCGCACCACGTCCATGACCCATGCTAAGAAAAAAATGTCCATTTATGTTATATTTATAAATGTACGGACGACAGCAGGTCAAGCTACCCCAAACTGTCAGATATTCCCATTCAACCTTGAGCCTTAACGCTTTACAGATAAAGTTAATAGTCGATAGGAAATCTGACAGATTGTAGTAGCTCGATGTGCTGTCGTCTGTACCTATGTTAGAATAAAATACGAAACAATAAATATTGAGAATATTTAACAAAAACAAAGTAATGAACGAAAAAGTATAATTTAATAAAAGCATTATTTGCCAGCGGCGGTGTTTCCGTCGGACTACAATTTAAGTGTCATCAAGGCTACAGTGAATAGGCTCTTAATAACTACTTAAAATCAGGTGGGATTGTGGCCAAACACAAGTTTATAATTTAAAAAAAATGTTGTTATTTTGTGCAAAGAATATGAAAATTATGTAACTAATAAATAATTAAAAATCAAACGAACTTACCAAGTGAAGTTCGATGATAATTATGTGAGCAGCTTCTTTCGACGCGATTTGGTTAACAAATTGTAGATGTGTACCACGCATCAGCCTATCACACGGATTTTTTAAATACATTTTTTTTTTTTTTAAACACTGGCAACTTACTTTTACCCCCACTACCCCCACTCTGCTGCTGCTGCCGGTTCGAACGGTCGGCGCGATCTGCTCCTCATTTTAGTTGAAAGTATAATTATATATGTATATTTTGTATTTGTATGTATGTTAGGGTAGGGCATAAGTACTTATAGCATAATGTAATATAATAGGGTGGGTGTATATAAATCGCGTCGAAAGAAGCTGCTCACATAATTATCATCGAACTTCACTTGGTAAGTTCGTTTGATTTTTAATTATGTTTCGCAGCTTCTTTCTTTGCGATTTGGTTAACAAATTGTAGGATGTTTAGAGGTGACAAATATAAAATATACCTATATAGGTACTTAAGTTTTTATAAAACAAATTATTTCATAATAAATGAATAGTTTTTACTAATATTATATGAAATTTTCGAACACCTCTTTATAAGCAAATCATAACAGATGTTCATTTAACAGATAAACGTAACAACAGATTTACATGTATTAATCTGTAGAATTTAATACTGAGCTTGCAAATTATCCTCGACTATCGATCTTTTATCAGCAGTATTTCTAATCACATCAATACTGACACCTGAGCTGCTGGCTCTGGATGTGGCTGCATGACGAGTACTATGCGCACTAAATATACAAATATCAATACCACTCTTTTTGTAATATTTTCTTAATCCAACAACCGTTGGGATGACACCTTATAAGGTTTCTTGTAACTGATGAATAAATAATCATTATTAGTCTGTCGAATGGAATTTGTTTTATTTATATAGTCATGTAAACAGGTAGCTGGACATATATTAGGTTTTTCATTACAGAAAGGTAATTTCAAAAAGGGTTGAAAAGAATTCGGTTTCGAGGTGTTTATTAAATCTGGATTTTAATGGTAATTAGGTTTTGATTAATGACATTAATATTGCTTATTTTTATTTGTGAAAAATGTTTATACTCTATGAACAGTTACTAGAGTCAACAAGTTAAGTGAATACTTTGAAAGAGTTTCCACCTGGAAACTCTTTCAAAGTATTCACTTCGTTCAGATAAATAGCCAAGAACAGTATCAGTATCCCAAGTCATATTATACCTTGGTTGACATGGTCTTGATCTGAAAACTCTTTTCATAAACCTTTTTATTCGCGAGTCCTGTAATATATTTGGAAATAATATTGACAGGGCGATTTGTACGAGTTAATTGTGCCATATTTGGCACCTTTATCAAATACTTTTGTAAGGAAATCTAAAATTACGGTAACATTGGTATCCAAATAGTCACAACCGCTTTGTTTACAATATTCTAACCAGGGTCTAATACAAGTGTCATATTGCTTGTACGTGTTATCTGAAAGCGAATTGATCATAATGCTAACCGTCCTCACTGGTATTAATATCTTCAGATATTTTTGCCGGATAACCTTGCGGCAACTAAGCGAAGTGTCTTGTGAAGATTGTTGGGTGTTCCGAAAGGAGCTGACAAAAGATTAACGTCAGGACTGAAATGTATAAAGGATGGGCAGGCTAGTCTTAAACAAAGGAAACGAGGGTTGTTATGACCAATATGGTACAACTACTGCTTCTTCTGCCTTGTCGGCTTTTATTTTTCGTAACACTTTTAAAATTAAAATAAAGGGGGGAAAAGCATAAAAATATAATTATGTCCAGGACACAGTAAAGGCGTCGATAGTCCATGCGTCAGGGTCGATCTTCCAAGTAATATACATTTGGCACTACAGCGACTCTCTAACTAATCTACTTCAAAAAAGGCCAAACACCTGACAAAACTTTTTCGAAAGCATAGTCTGCCAATTCCCATTCCGTATCCTGAAATGCCTTTCTAGACAAAATATCGGTCTCACAGTTATCTTTGGTATTTATGTAAGATACAAAAATATATATCTTTCGGGACACACACCATTGCCAGATTTCTCTGGATACATTGTTTAAATGTGGGTACTGCACGTTTCCCATACGGTGGATGCAACAAATAGCCGTTGTATTGTCGATTCTCAATAAAATGTCTACTTACATTATAAAGATCCTTTGCAAAAACCTTAAGTGCGAGGAAAACAGCTTTTAATTCTAATTCATTTATGTGTGAACAAGATTCGTCATTTTTCCAATAACCGGACGCTTCCTTATTATTACAAAAAGCGCCCCAGCCAGTTAAACTCGAATCGGAAAATATTTCGAAACTAAATTGATTTAATCTAAAAGGCGAACAAGCACTATCAATGTGATTTAACCACAAACAAAAATCATCTTGCAATTTTTTAAAATTACTGGGTAGGTGAATAATTTGTTCTTGTTGAATAACTGTCATTATTTTGTAAACACAGGTACTTGTGACGTTCAAACAATTTAGTGTATAACCCAGAATATTGAACCGCAGGGCAATACAAACCGGCAGACCAATTTATTCTAGCAAAATTGCGAAGTTTGCATTTTCGTTTGTGTGTCCTTTTCTGTTCTTTTTGTCAGGAAGGTATAGTGTCATAAGTTTTGAATCGTAAATAAAACCTAAAAATTTGCATTGTTGTTTTGGGGTAAGTGAACTTTTTTCTGTGTTGATTATAAAACCTAGATCTGTCAAAACTTTCATTGTGTAATTAACGTTATCGTTACATTCTTTATATGATTGGCCGAAACAAAGGATATCGTTTAAATATATAGCGAATATGTAATCTTTATTTCGTAAGTATTCTATTACGGGTTTAAGTAATTTAGTAAAAACGTATGGTGCTGTACATAACCTGTACATAACTAGTAACAAGTACATAAACCAAATGGGAGGCAAGTGAATTCGTACAATCACCGGTGAGAGTTTTGATAAGTGCGTGATTTGAAACGCAAGTATTTTCGATGTGATTTAGTAACATTGATTAAAAAATAAGCGTCTTTTAAATCGATAGATGCCATGAAACAGTTTGGTGTTATTAATTTTGAGGCAGTGCGATAATCTTCTATCTTAAAATGACTTTCCTGTTTAGGTTTTTATTTTTTGTAACTATTAGTTTAAGTTGATTTTTGTGTCTTTTGCGTAACCTTACGGGCCTCTGCCGATTTTTGCACATTATTGGCATGTTTTACTTTTTCGGACATAACGTCGCCAAAAAAATATTTATCTGTGCATGAATTTACGAGGGTATCTCGAAGACCGGTACTTATGGATGAAATAACAAATTTCTTTCCCATTTTGGTTGAAGTTTTCGAAATTAGACTTCAATAACCGGAGCTAACGCTGCGAGTGCAGTACCTATTTATTTCTGCCTATACATAAGCGAGAAATCCCGTTTTTAAGAGTTCCGTCAATGCGGTTTTAGCCTCCGGATTTAATAGAGGCGGTACCAACAATTAGCAATTTTTGGGAAAAAATATTCCTTTGTTAGTTATTCCTTGACCTCCTTGCAGATGTAGTATAAATCTTTTTTCTCCGTTAAGTTTCGGTACTAAGAATACACCAGATACAAATTGAGTTTTCGTAAGTACATTTACGAATTGCCCCAATTTTAAGTAATTTAATTAAAGATTTTTGAAAATCTGCGGCCTCTTGGGGTGATTTTGTATATGAAACAATACTGTTACTCTGGACTGGTGGGTTATTGAAAGGAATAGTGTAGCCTTCGGCCCATAATAAGACAATAGGATCATTTGTAATGTTCGCCCACCTTTGTGAGAAAAAACGTAAACGTCCTGCGTACAGTACCTCTTTTTGCGTTAGTGGCGAGCTTGGACGTTTCTGCCACGACGCGGCGGTGAGGCGTGCGGCGGCGGTGAGCGCTCGCGGGCTGCTCTGCGCGGCGGTGGTGGCGGGGCCCGGCTGCTCTGCTGCTGGTGCTGGCGGTGAGGCGTGCGGCGGCGGTAAGCGCTCGCGGGCTGCTCTGCGCGGCGGTGGTGGCGGGGCCCGGCTGCTCTGCTGCTGGTGCTGGCGGTGGCCGGGCTGACTCTTCCGTGCATACTGCTTGCCCGCTGCTTTTGATGCAGGGGTTTGAAGTTTAATCTCCGGTTCTGGCGCTTCACCTAGCAACGCTAGGATGTCAGTGTCCAGGACGGCGTCTTCGACTGCGCCGGTCAAGCCATCAGCGTCAGTATCTTGCATTGGCGGCGGGTCAGGAACAGTCTCCACGCCAGCCACTGCAGCTTCGGTTTCGAGTTGGTATGAGCAGCCAGCAAGAACGAAAAGTTCTTGTAAAAACTTTGAGGGTAAAAGCCCAGAGTAATGGCAGTTACGCATCAGTTTATAATAAAAGTGGATGGATACAACCCAGTTATTCATACTAAATAAGTATAAACGGCAGTTGTTCGCATCTTTGAGGGTAAAAGCCCAGAGTATTGGCAGTTACGCATCAGTTTATAATAAAAGTGGATGGATACAACCCAGTTATTCATACTAAATAAGTATAAACGGTAGTTGTTCGCATCTTTGACGGTAAAAGCCCAGAGTATTGGCAGTTACGCATCAGTTTATAATAAAAGTGGATGGATACAACCCAGTTATTCATACTAAATAAGTATAAACGGCAGTTGTTCGCATCTTTGAGGGTAAAAGCCCAGAGTATTGGCAGTTACGCATCAGTTTATAATAAAAGTGGATGGATACAACCCAGTTATTCATACTAAATAAGTATAAACGGCAGTTGTTCGCATCTTGGAATGTTAAGAGCCAAAATTAGGAAATAACGCAATAATTGAATGAATATCAATCACTTACGATCTGTATCTTCATCAGAATAAATAATTCGTTTCTTAAGTTTTTCATTTAACCTCCTAATTTTTCACCTTAATGATTTCTTCAGAGTCCTCGTACTTCCGTTTCTTCCCCATGTTCAAATTCAAATAATGGTGCGGCAGGGTTCTTTCCCAATGACGTGCGTAGGCTTCGGCACGGAAACACATAATGGGGAGCAGATCGCGCCGACCGTTCGAACCGGCAGCAGCAGCAGAGTGGGGGTAGTGGGGGTAAAAGTAAGTTGCCAGTGTTTAAAAAAAAAAATGTATTTAAAAAATCCGTGTGATAGGCTGATGCGTGGTACACATCTACAATTTGTTAACCAAATCGCAAAGAAAGAAGCTGCGAAACATAATACTTATTAATTAATATTCTAGACTATTCATCCACTCATCGCGTGATTCATCAAATCAACTGAAATTAACTCTGCTCTTGGCGGAGCGGAAGGGCGTGTCAGACTTTTACTGACTAAAATACATGATTTTTGTGGTGTAAAAACTTTTTCACAAAAAAACAACTGACTTCCAAAAACCACTACAAAGTGAAAAATAACTAATTTCGGAAGTCGGTGTCTTGGTTTTGTATATTCAGTTTTGACACCGACTTCCGAAATTAGTTATTTTTCACTTTGTAGTGGTTTTTGGAAGTCGGTTGTTTTTTTGTAAAAAAGTTTTTATTTTACACGTTTTAGTTGTTAATAGTACTATGTATTCAGTTGCATCCGGTCAGACTGGAAGCTGACGCAAATATATTTGGGAAACGACGTAATTTTGTTTACTTTAATTTTTACCCGTAAGTATTTCCTCAACTGCCTATGGTTTTCATCATCAAATTTACTGCAGACCATTATTTTAACCCAATGGGTGCAAAGGTCTCATCAATATAAATGAATTGATTCCAAATACAAGGTAGCTACTCTACATCGTTTAGGAGTTCTCTGAACTGACCTTTGTCATCATCATCAGCTCCCTAATAACAGTCACCACCCATCTAGGTGTAAGGTTCTTGTCAATACAAATTATTCAAGCACAAACACAAGGTAGCTGCTGTGAATTGTTGAGGAGTTCCTTCGACTGTTTCCCGGCTCCATCATCAGATCTACTCCAGACCTTTATTAAATTGTAGTGCTTTAAAATACTTAATGAAAATGCTAAGAAATGCACTAGTCGCCCATGCAATTTTTGAAAGTTGCCCTTGTTTTCTACGGTCTTCCACCATCAAACACTGATATCCTTATCATGGGATCACCTTGGGAACGTTCACCGTGGAAAGAAGACGTCTTCTTTCCAAGAAAATAATATTCAATGCAAAAAACAATTACTTAATATGCTTACATGTTTTACTCTGCACGATTTATAGTGCAACTTTTTGTCATCATCATCATTATCAGCCTCCACTCGTCCACTGCTGGACAAAGGCCTCTTCCATGGCACGCCAACAAGCTCGATCATGAGCAGTTCTCCCTCATCTTTTTAATGTCGTCGCTCCATCTCGCCCAAGGGCGTCCTACTCTACGTTTGCTGAGACGCGGTCTCCACGCGAGGACTCGTTTACCTCAACGGTTGTCAGCCCTGCGGCATATGTGACCAGTCCATTGCCACTTCAGCTTGCTAATCCTCTCAGCTATACAACAACCTCTCAACCGATTTTGCTGAAATTTGGCACAGACAATCTTTAGACCCTGAGAATGAACATAGGCTACCTTTTATCCCGGAAAAATTTGATGTTCCCGAGGGAAATCTAAAAAGCGCGATATAACCGAACTTTACGCGGGCGAAGCCGCGGGCGGAAAGCTAGTTACCAATAAATAATAAAAACTTCCTCATCATCCGTCAACATTAGAATTGAACAACAACATTAGCGCGAACAAACATAAGAAAAGCATATATACGGTCGAATCGAGTAACCTCCTCTTTTTTCAAATCGGATAAAAATAGAGAAAAACAAACAATTTTGCCTTATGCATAACAAATTATGACTTATGCTGGAAGACTATGGTCTTCCAGCATAAGTCATAATTCAGTTAAAAATCAAAACAAATAAAAAAAAAAGTAACAAAACATCAGAAAGTCGGATACGTGGCCAAAGGACTCCTATCTCAGAATGATTATTCGAAATTTACAAAGTAAATGTTACGGCCTTGGTATTCTGAACTTAATATTAAAATGATAAGTTTGTCCATGTTAGATACTTGCACTTATTAAGTTGCAAATAGTTTGACTGATAGCTTAACACAACATAGTCGGGAAAATACATATATTTTCCCGACTATGTTGTGTTAAGCTATCCAATAGATTAATTTATTATTGGTTAATAGGTTTCATTTTGACAGTTCATTGCATAATTTACCTTGTTGAGCAGAAATATTTTTCGAACATATCATCATCTTCATCATCATTTTAGCCAAAAGACGTCTACTGTTGGACATAGACCTGCCCCGAGGATATCCACGACAACCAGTCCTGCACCGTATAGAACAATAGATCTAACAATATGCTTCAAAATGATTCCATTTGATAGCAATAGTGTGTGACTAATTAGATGTAATTAGGGAGCTGCATTACCCCACTCTCATTAGCATCTCTCAGCATTAGCATCTGTACCGACATCATCTCAGACCGTGCACGGTTCACAAACGGCTCAACTCTGAAACGCTGCCGAAATAATCCTGCGATGGCATACGGCTCGTGTTCACCCTCGACGCTGACAGGCCGGCTCGGCTTTATATTCTATTTGTTGGTTGATTTCCAAAATTTTGAAAAGTTATTATTTGAATGGTGTCTTGCAATTATATCCATCTTAATTTGTTGCCTTGTGCATCATCATGATACAACTTAGCAACAGAAAATAATGACATTAGACACACAATCGCGCCAAAAAGTAGGCACTAAAACGGCTATGAGTATCCCTAACTTAAGAAATGCAGCAAAAATCTGTGCATAAGCAAGCTGCTCAAAAGGTTATTTATGTCTTTTTTTCCCACAGACAAACCAGAGTGGCTAGTAAAAATGAATAAAATATAACTAAAAAGGCTCGTTGTTGAGTAGTGGCCTAATTACAAACGTTAAGTGCGGAAAGTCGAGTTTTGTTGGACAATTTTGTTCAGAACAAGGAGAAATTGTGATAGCAATTTTATTACACTATTCCTTTTACAACCTAGCTTGTTGAATTCTGAAGCTGGATGTGCCATAGTTTCTTTTTTAAAAAGGTTTTATTTAGAATCGGTTTATTTTTAATTATTTAGCTTTTCCTATTTCGATATTCGTTTCGTGGTGTAAGAGTGACTCTACAACCTGTAACGTAAACGGTATATACAAACCAAGAGCACGGCTTCTTTGAACGATATTAAACGACATTGGAAGGGTTTTTTAATCCTACCTCTATATGTTGGGAAATTATGAGAAAAAACACCGCCTGTGATACTATGAAAGTGTGTGAACGTGACGCGTAACGAGTAGTTATTACTTTATGTAGTGTGGTGCTACGTATACATTTAAGAAACACAGGAAACCAAAAGCTGGATATCAAATTTTTGAGTATTTTATTTTGAGTTGAACCCTTCCCATATCGTTTGATACCATGTTAAGAAGCCATGCCCTTGGTATGTATATACCCTTTATGTTACACGTTGTATAGAGCGCCTTATTGTGCAGGATTTGACATGAGACTCAGCCATGAGACGGTCTGACCAAGTTAAATTCGCAGTGGGCGATTGCTAGGTGTAGGTGGCAAAAAATCGAAACACTACCGTACTACTGCACCACTATATTACAATTTTAAAAAGGAGGTAACGGAGAAGTTTTTGTATCTATAGAAATGATCTGTGCTGTGTCATCATCATCATCTCAGCGTTTATCCCAGTCGCATCCGAAGCTTTTTTCAGCTTTGGAGTCTGAGGTCCGCTTTTACCAGTCTAACTGCTGATATGGCTAAACTTCGACATTTTCCGTGAAGTGACTGCCGTCTGACCTCCACAACCCGAAGGCGACATCGAAGCATTGCAGCTGACCAATTGTTGGACTTTTTTGAGGGCTCCAACAACCCTTTAACGACTGCCACTAGATGTTCGTATGGCAACCGGGACCAAGGGCTTAACGTGCTTTCCGAGGCATGACCAGACTAGTTCAAATATTCATATTCATGCATACAAATATTTGCACTGTGCGGGGATCGAACCCGCGCCACCTTGCGCAGCGGCTGCGTCCGCTACCGCTACGCCACGGAGGCTGTCAACGTTTCTTCTGTGTCTGATTGAATTATTTTTGAATAGGATCTTATAACAGCGTCTGACCATACATCTGAGATGCTACTCCATAACTTCATCAACGAAAATATGGTACTGTCCGAAAGTATCAGAATGATCACTAATCCTGATTTATTACCTTTTTCTAATGGGCAAAGACATGTCGAGCGTAAGACCGACTGTCAAACCATCTTGTAATTAATTCTTAGTTTGAGTCTTTACGAATCTTGTGCCCGCGGGTGATACGGAAGAGAAAACGCCCGTAACTTTAACTGAAACTTCGTAAAAGTATCTACCTACCTAAAATACATGCATTGGATAATAAATATTACAAATGCATGTATTTTTACTTTATATACAATTTATCTTATGCAAAAAATGGAAGTACATTTATAATATACTACTTTTGAGAATAGACGCTCTGGTTTATTATCACGAATTTCACTATATTCTGATTGAAATTTGCAGAAATTAATCATTATTCTAACTAAAATGAACTCATTTGCATTTTGCGTTTTTGAGCATCTATCACTTCGAAGGATATTGGCTAAACCATTGTTACATTAAAGTCCGAAAAATTTGTTTGGCAACAGAAAAAGGAATATTTAAAATTGCTAAGCTTAGCATATTTTTGTACTCAAAAATTGCTCGAGAATTATTCGAGTCCCACGATGTACGCGGTAGAAAATAAGAGGCGAAATGCTTTGTCCGAACAACAAAGTTAGGATCAATTCACACGTACCACAACCACACGTCGCAGCGGCAAAATGTCGTCAAGCTGTGGTTACGTGTGAATAGTGTCGCAACGGCTTTAGTTGCGTTGTGGTACCGACAAAATTTCGATGTGGTTGCGTTGTCGCTGTCGTTGCGATGTGGTAACCACGTGGTCATATGCAACTGCATATGACCACGTGGTTACCACATCGCAACGACCACATGGCGTCGTTGTGGTGTGTTGTGGCTGTGGCGCGGTTGTGGCTGTGGTCTGGTTGTGGTTGTGGTGTGGTTGTAGTTCATGTGAATTGACCCTTAGGGTGGATACTCGCCGTTTGACGGATCGTCCGATGATGGAACGCTCCCCGTTCTTAATCCGAATTAAGTCATGTAATTCCCGCGCACACTCTCCAAAATGCATCCTATTGTTACGAATGGATCTTATGTCGATGGCATAAGGTTCAATATCGCGTGACATGCAGTGTGTCACTTTTCAGCCCTATTCCTCCAGATCTAGACATTTTCTAGGTATAATAATAAAACGCATTACTAGACTTAGGACGGCCTATCGAATGGTACAGGTCTCAACAGTTTTGTCAACAAAGTGTCGACATCGAAATTTCTAGAAACCCGTTTCCGGGAATTACCGTAGGTACTTCCGAGTGACCTCGAAGTTATGTGCTATTATTATTACGTCTAGAGGAATCTGGAATGTTCGATCAACTGGACTATATATAGCACCGTGACGCCGACACAGAGTCAGTCTACACTCGACTAGCGATACGAAAACAGCGACAGTAAAGAAGCGATCTTAAAGAAGACTTACTGCGACAATTATAGCGAGAACTTCGAGTACTACGAGAAGTAACATCTGCAGTGTTATTGTGTGTTTACAACACCGACTTCGTGGACATAAGGGAAGACTTCGGTGCGACATCAGCTATGTTCTACTTGTCATTGCCTACAATCGACTGTACCTTCGTTGCCAATAAACTTCGTAACCCTTAACCGGCATTTTAGTACCCCTAGCCCGTAACAATTGGTGTCGGAAGCGGCATGCCGGTCACGCCAAGGGAAGACGAAAGAGTTCGCACGCGACGACAAGCAGCGATGGATTTGGCGCGTCAAGAGGAAGAATCGCTTGGTGTCCCTGCACCCGTAGAAGATGCGGCCGTCGTAACACCGACGAATGTGAGTGCGCCTAGTACCAGCACTATTCCCGGAAGCAGCGGATCCGATTTATCGGTGTTACTGGCTCACTTGACGGCGCAAATAAAGTTGAGTATAGCAAAATCCCAGGCGCAAATAAAAGGCATAGTAGCAGAATCACAGGCAAAATCCCAGGCAGAAATCCAGGCACAAATTAAAAGTGTAGCAGAGTCCCAGGCAGAAACCCAGGCACAAATTAAAAATGTAGCAGAATCCCAGGCAAAATCCCAGCAACTAGTATTGGAACTAAACGGAAAGTGGAAAAAAACCAAAGAAGAGGTCAACGAGCTCAAAATAAAAGCAACACAACAAGATGCACGTATGGACCAGCAAGATACGCGCATAGACAAACAAGAAGCGCGTATGGACCACCAAGATACGCGTATAGACAAACAGGATGCTCGTATAGACAAACATGATGCGCGTTTCGAGACACTAGACAGCACCATCATGGGGTGTGAGAAAGAAATAAAATTCCTCCATGATAAGGTACAGAAAGGAGGCATCAAAGGGGTGATACCTAGTGCTTTGCCGACGTTCCAAGTACCTCATTTTGATGGAACAACGTCATGGGTGGCCTTCCGTCTACAGTTTGAAAAAGTCGCAAAAGGCAACAATTGGGACGACGATCAAGCGGTAACCGCTCTTACGCTTGCTCTGCGTGGTGATGCGGTACAAATTCTCGAAAATATTTCCGGCGATTGCAATACCCTAGCCTGTCTGCTAGAAGCGTTGGAGTCTAGATACGGGGAGAAACACCTCGAACATATTTACAGGGCTCAACTCCGCGACCGCACACAGAAGAGCAGTGAGGGTTTGCAACAATGGGCAACGGAAATAGAACGTGTTGTTCGGAGGGCGTATGCTTCAACGCCGGGAGTAATTGATGCTAGTACGGTGCAAGCTTTTACTGATGGAATTCGAGATGCGGAAGTCAGGGCTGCGGTTCGTCTGGGGCACCATCAGACTCTGAAGGCAGCCCTGACACACGCTCTGGAGGTGGAAGCAGTACGCCAAGACGGCCGACCACACCACCGTATTCGTGAGGTAACCGCACAAATGAAACCCCGACAAGGGCCAACATGCTATGAGTGCGGTGAAAAAGGGCATATTCGAATCAATTGTCCCAGGAAGGCTAAGGGAAGAAGCACTTCTGGGACACAGGTGGAAGCCGAGGATTTAAACTAGGAACAGCCAGGGCTATGGGGCGAGTACTGGCTGGTCGACATGTAGCCCCATTATAACAGTATCACAAGTGGGTGACGGAAACAGTCTCATTATAGAAGGAGAACTGAATGGTAAATCCTGCAGTTTCACATTGGATACTGGTGCATCAAGAACCATTGCACGACCGGAGCTATTTCCTCGGACCATAGTATGGAAAAGAGGATCTTCACAATGCCGATTACAAACCGCCACTGGCCAACCAGTACTCGTCCTTGGTGAAACGAATGTGACTTTGAAAATGGGTGATAAGACATTCACGCACCCTGTTTTAGTAGCGAATATTACAGATGATTGCATAATAGGACTGGACTTTTTGAAGAAACAGCAGTGCGTCCTTAATGTAGCAAAAGGAGTATTGAGTTTTCCAGAACAAGAAATATTTCTTCAAGGTGGAAAACAGGGGTCAGTGTACTGTGTAAGGAGAACGGTATTACCACCAAGATCAGAAACCTTAGTAGATATTAGATTATCACCAATAGGATGCCGTAAACGTTGCATTATAATAGAAGATTCTGGAGATCACCCAGACTGGATAACAGCAAGGACACTGATGATGATTTCCGATAAACCAAAAGTACGCATTATCAACGTTAGTAACAAGGAAATAATTCTTGAAAAGAATTGCATCGTGGGTGTGTGCGACCATGTAGCATCGTTGAGAAAAACAGAGGCACACGAAAAGGAACGTGATAAGCAGTGGCAGGAACATGTATCGACACTACTCGAAAATTGTAAGGGCAATTTAAACAAGTTCGAAAGTCACAAAGTTAAGCAACTGTTGTATAAATTTCATGACATCTTCTCTAAGACCGACAGTGACGTGGGAAGGACCGGGCTCGTCAAACACCATATAGATACGGGCGATACACAGCCGATAAGACAGAGACCACGTCGTATCCCCTTTGCAAGAGAACAGGAAGTGTCGAAAATGTTAAGAGATATGGAGAAAAATCGGATTATCGAAGCATCTACCAGCCCTTGGTCATCTCCAGTTGTCCTAGTCAAGAAAAAGGATGGCAGTACAAGGTTTTGCGTTGACTACAGGATGTTGAACGATGCCACGAAAAAGGATAGTTATCCTCTGCCACGTATAGATGACACTTTGGACTTGCTAAGTGGCATGAAATGGTTCTCCACAATTGACCTCAAAAGTGGATATTGGCAAGTGGAAATCTGTCAGCAGGATAAAGAAAAGACCGCTTTCACCACTGGTCCTGGAAACGGTCTCTGGCAATTCAATGTCATGCCTTTTGGACTGTGCAATGCTCCAGCTACATTTGAGCGCCTAATGGAGCGCATCTTGGTGGGGTTGCTTGGTGATGCATGCCTGGTCTATTTGGATGACATCATCATTATGGGACGAAACTTCGCAGAACACCTACGCAATTTGGAGAAAGTGTTCCTGAAACTGCGTGAAGCGAATTTAAAACTCAGTCCTAGTAAGTGTACACTATTCCAGAAAGAAGTTGGATACTTGGGACACATTATTTCGGCGCAAGGAATTCGAACAGACCCTGAAAAAATAAAAGCCGTGTCGAAGTGGCCTACCCCTCGTAATAAAACTGAGGTACGCTCTTTCTGGGGTCTGTGTGCATATTACCGTCGGTTTGTGAAGAACTTCTCCGAGTTAGCGAAACCGTTGCATCGTTTAACAGAGGAAAAGTGTCTATTTGAATGGAACTCTGACTGCGAACAGGCATTTGCTCTACTGAAAACTCACTTGTGTGAGGCTCCTGTACTAGGTTACCCTAGTAGGGAAGGCCGATTTTTGGTAGACACAGATGCCAGCAATGTGGGTATTGGAGGAGTTCTCTCTCAAACACAAGGAGATAGGCAGGCCGTTATCGCATATTTCAGCAAATGCCTTTCCAAGCCAGAAAGAAATTATTGTGTTACCCGCCGAGAACTTCTAGCCGTTGTTAAGACCTTACAACACTTCAAGAAATATTTGATTGGGAGGCAGTTTACACTTCGTACCGATCACGCTGCCTTACAGTGGCTCCTCCAGTTCAAAGACCAGGTCACAAATGAAAGAAATGCTGATGCTTTGTCTAGACGACCTTGCGAAGAGTCTTACCGACATTATTGCCAAACGGGAAGAAAGAGAACGTAAAGGTTATCCAGGTGAACGCTTTTGGACGAAGACTGGGATAATCCAATCATTGGAAGACGTGTAATGTTATGTACATATTCAGATATACTTACACTTATTATTTATACTCATATTCATACTTATATATGTATTATTCATTTCCACGGTCCATAATATGCATTCCATTATTATGAGGCTCTGTTTTTGATCATATTCCACCACACTAGGGCTCATTTTTCTGTTCACAGATACAGTCCTCAACTTTAAGCCTAAGTTTCGGCGACTTATTGACCCCTTAGCGTAGGAAGCCGTACCTATGCAGGACTGTATCACTTTTTCCTATCAAACACTGCACTTTTTAATTTAATACCATTTATATTTACATTGTTACAGAACATTTTCATTATTTTGACATTTTTTTGACAACATTGTTGATGATGTATCCATGACAACCTTCTCATCAAAATTCTTGTTGGTCTGCTATTTTTATTTCATAATTGTTATTCGAACTCTTTTATGGTAAAATTATTTACCGTTCCTCGTCAATATTTTCGAATATTTTAAATTTCGACCCCCAACCGTTCTCCGAGGTTTCTTTAGAAATCATCGCAGAGCAGTGGTCAGTCGAGCTCTGGCTTCCAAACAAGCCTCTTAAAAGTAGGTCTCCAGTAAACGCTGCCTCGAGAGCCCTTCTAGGGTGTTTCCTGCTGTACCAGTCACAATATAACTGGTGCGCCTGGAGCTGCCTGGCCCTTTGCCGCCGGAGCCCTCGACTGCTGCCGGCCTAGTGACGCCGGGGCAGTCCCTCTTCTGTAGCTGCCGCCGGTCTACCAGGGCCGTTCTTCTGTAGCTGACGCCGGTCCACCAGGGCCGCTCCTCCGTAGCTGCCGCCGGTCCACCAGGGCCGCTCCTCTGCAACTGCCGCCGGTCCACCAGGGCCGCTCGTCCGTTGCTGTCGCCGGTCCACCAGGGCCGCTCGTCCGTTGCTGTCGCCGGTCCACCAGGGCCGCTCGTCCGTTGCTGTCACCGGTCCACCAGGGCCGCTCGTCCGTTGCTGTCGCCGGTCCACCAGGGCCGCTCGTCCGTTGCTGTCGCCGGTCCACCAGGGCCGCTCGTCTGTTGCTGTCGCCGGTCCGCCAAGGCCGCTCGTCTGTTGCTGTCGCCGGTCCGCCAGGGGCCGCCCTTCACCATCACCCATCAATCATTCATCTACATTATTCATTTTTATACTTCCATCTTGTCTTTTCTGTATACTTAATACTGTCTCCCTCTAAAGTCTTTTCTTGTCGTTATATGACAGTTTGGCGCCCAACTAAAATTTCCTGCACCCCCTTAACTTCCTAAATTCAAAAGAAACACTTCGTCTAGTGTCGTACATTCTCAGCTCTTTGGTTAAATATTTTGGCTATTCTATCCCTTTCATTTTCTCTTAACACACACATAACTCATTCACTCATATATACTTACTACACCTAACTTAATTTTCTTTTTTCCCTAACAGGAAAACAAGGTATACTTTTACATACTTAACTATCTTTTTCTAACTTACACTTAAATATGTCTCGTCCAATCAAATTTGAACTCTTAAATAAAAACGAGCTTGAATATGAAGTTACAATTAGACTGGAGGAACCAGCAAAAACTGTTATATTATTAAAGAAGCAAATACTTCTGCTAGCTCCCACTACACCATCGGAAGATATTTTAACTTCTCCCATTCCTATAGAGGAGGAGTTAGCTCAGATAGATAGTACTCTGAGTTATTTAAATATTAAAATAAATAATCTATTACAGGGTGATTCCAAATACCATCGCTTAATAGAATCTTTTATTAATCATTTATTTTACAGGTTGGAACGTATAGACACAGACTTGAACCCTGACTATAAACTTAATCTAGACACTTTAAAATCAAAATTCGAGACACTTGAAGGAAGTTTCAAGATTTATTGTTCAAATCTAAACTCTATGAATCCTCATTCATATATCACTGCTCCCTCTACCCCTCCTATTCATACTCCTCTCGCCACTCCCTCTCCTCCTCCTATTTCTCCTCGTCTCACTGCTCCCTCTACTCCACCTATTTACCCTCTTTTCACAGCTCCTCTTTCCTCTCCTCTTTTAACTTCTCCAAATCATAATTTATTCAAAGATCTGAAACGATATACGTTTAATGGAAAATCTTGCCCTAGATCGTTTTTACAAAAACTTGACGAATATTGTCTTGTGTGGAATATACCCAAAAATTTGTTAATTACTCAGGCGTATGATATTTTTACAGACAGTGCCCTACATTGGTTTAGATTTAAAATAAATCAAAATCCAGACCTAACATGTGATGAAATTTCTTTGTCTCTAATTAAAGATTTTGGCGGTTTTGACTATGATTTTAAATTATTGGAGGCCATCAAAAGTCGTACCCAAGGTCGTGATGAACCAATCATAATTTATATCTCAATTATGTCGGGAATGTTCTTTCGTCTGGCTAAAAAATTGTCTGAAACGGAACAGTTAGAAATAATTCTAAGAAATATAAGACCATGTTACTCAGTATTCGTGGCACTAAAAGATATTAACTCTATTGATGCACTCTTGGCTACATGCCAAAATTATGAAAAATTCTTAGATCGAGACAAACATTTTAAAGAACCAAATAACCAACAAAATCCCCTTATTTCAGAATTTGCTTATAAACAAATTCATCCAACTTCTTCGGAATTTTCTACTTCTGACCCAAAACCTCCTTCATACACAAATAGATTTTACAAAAAACCCTCCCAAACAAGTAAACAGTCTAAAACAAGCTTACTCGCAAGAAAATTCATTTTGCGTTCGTTGTCGTATGCATGGTCATACCTTAAATACTTGTACTCAACGTCACTTTCTAATTTGTTTTAAATGTGGTCTTAAAGGTTTTAAAACCCCAGACTGTCCTAATTGTTCACCTAAACCTAACTCTAGTTCAAAAACTAACGACTGACTTGAAAAGTAAAACAAACTTTGATGCCAACGATTGGAACGATTGGATTAAAACTCTTAAGAATTTCTTTTCATGCTATAAAATCTCTTCAACTCTATACTCTAATGAAAAGGATTTTAAACGACCTTTTGTTAACATCAAAGTTTACAATTTATCTTTGACTGTATTACTTGACTCTGGTAGTTCAATCACCTACTAATTATTTATGTAAATATTACTTATTTCTTTTGTTTACAGCTGCACATCTTATTTATTTTTTATATTATATATAAACATCACTCACTACACAAACATTACATTACATTTGCTCGACCCCACTCTTCAGTCTCACTCTTTTACCCTATGGAGCGGATTGCAACTCATTAAATAAGCCTATGCAGGAGCGGTTGGTTACTCCTAAAATAAGCCTAAACCAAACGCTAACTCTTTCGCTCTTCTAGGAGCTTAAATTTCTACTTTATCTAATGTTTCCTTTTTTTTTCCTTCCAGTCTGGAGCGGCTGACAACTCCAAAAATAAGCCTTGTCGTCATTCTAAAACACACTTCTATGAGTGGCAGTCATCAACTGTGAACTCCACCCATACCTGTATGAAGAAGATTGCTTGAAAGTTTAAGTAACCTCAGAAATAAAGCACAACCAATTGTATCCAAAATCAGTATATTGTAACTTTAACAATCATGAGCATCAGTAGTATGAACCAGCAAACTTATTGAGAAGATAATCTTCCAATAACAAAACTTATTGTTGCCATTAAAACTAAACTTATTGTAACTTTGTAACTAAACTTATTAATTTTTAAACTTTTCTGCTCCGAACACCAAACTTATCATTCGCGCCCTTTTTCTCTTTTTTTGCCTTGTCGCGCCCACTTGACGCTACGTCATCCCGACTCATCAGTGTAGCCAACCTTTTCCTTCTAATTTTCAATTTATCTTAATAAAACCTTACACTCGACCATCCTGGTAATCCCGCGTGTCCCCACGCGGGTACCCGGTGGAACCTTACACTTGGCGAAAATGAAAACATTCTACATACTGTATTAACAGAACATGCAACTACTGCCAAATATCTATCAGATATATAGCAAATTAATATATCGTAAGTATTAAACTAATACAATCATAAACTAATCGTATACTAATCTCTGTTCATCAAACAGTAAGCCAATGTTTCAAGCTAAACAAAAGTATTATGTGTATCCTTATTACACCGCCATGAATGTTTCAGGCCAAGCCACAATGAGGATCTCTAGCATTTTCTCTAGCTCGTGCTTGACCTGAAACAATACAAATAAATCTATAGTTAAGTCAGCTCAAACTATTAATAACTGTTTAATCATATGTTTTTAAAACTAGGACTAGTTATTATCATCGCTTGCGTCACCCCTAGCATCAATCTCATTGTCATCATCTATCTCAAGTGATGCTACGTGTATCCAGGGCTGCATGCGATCGGCAGCAACTGTGGTTTTCTTCCTTTTTCTCGTCCCTTCAAAACCCGATATTGGGCCTACCTTGTAGCGATCGTTTCCTAGCACTTTTATGACCCTAAAAGGGCCCTCATATGAGGGCAAAAGCTTCGTACTCCTGCCATCATTATGAAAGGCTACCTTGGTTATTTTGACCAAGTCACCCTTATTATACCTCCGTGCAGGCCGTCTGCCCTGATCGTAATATTGTTTTTGTGCAGCTTGAGCTTTGTCGATTCGAAGTTTGACCTGATCGCGAATTGACGACAGTTCAGATAAAACGGGTAACCTGTCACTGTCAGTAAGTTCATTTAGACCTGGATTCACCTCGCTATTCATACCTGTCCCAAATAAAACCTCAGCTGGAGTCTTACCTATGGTCTTTTGAATGGTATTGTTCAGACCCCATTGGATTGTCCCTAGCTTATTATCCCAAGACTTTTCATTGTCCCTGAGATTTTGAGCAATCAGTGAATCTAAGATGGTTCGGTTATACCGTTCCACTTGACCGTTTGACCTCGGGCTAGCAACGGCGTTAAGAACATGCTTTATGTTTTTATCACGGCAGAACTTTTTAAAAGCGTGGGAGGTGAAGCAAGATCCGCGATCGCTGATAAGACGAGTAGGACGTCTAAAAGTGTCGAAAATATCTTGTAAAACCCTTATCACATTTTGAGTGTTTGTACTCCTGACGGGTTTGATAAAAACAAATTTTGTAAAACCGTCAACCACATTTAATATGTGTGTATAGCCTCCTTTGGATTTCACAAAGGGCCCAAGATGGTCGATATGTAGTGTGTGGAATGGAATCGCGACTTTTTCTATTGGATGTAGTAGGCCTTCGCGAGTATTTAGAGTTTTTTTAGAATATGCACAATCAATACACGCTCCAACATATTTCTTGACAAACCGCTTCATTTTTGAAAACCAGTAATTTTTCTTTATGCGTTCTAGGACTTTCTCGAAACCCACATGGCCTATATCGTCGTGATTCATTTTGCATAACTGCCATCTTGCCCCCTTTGGAACAACCCACCTAACACAATCCTCGCCCACTATTCTAAACAATTTATTATCTTTGATAACGTAATTCTGCTTAATATAATCCAGACCTTGGGGATCCAGATCGCTACTAATAATGTCACGAATCCTACGTAACTCTGGATCACCCAGCTGAAGAGTCAATAACCAGTCCTCATTATTTATAATCATCACGTTAGGGCATTTTTCAGAACTCCAATTATCCGGATCAATAACCGGATTCCTGGATAGTGCATCTACGTGCCCCATTTTCGTACCCGCCCTATACTCCATGCAACAGTCGAACTCCTGTAATGCTAGCCACCACCTAGCTATTCTTGGTATTAAGTCACGCTTTACGAAAGTGGATCTAAGCGCGCTACAATCTGACACTACCTTGAATGGCTTTCCTAACAGGTATACTCTAAACTTTTTTAGAGAACAAATAACGGCTAACGTTTCTAGTTCGTACGAGTGAAAGTTCTTCTCCTCGGGTGTCGTCTGACGACTGTAATAAGCCACCGGATGGAAAGAACCGCTACTCCCTTGAGACCGCTGTAACAGAATCCCACCAACACCTAATTTGCTAGCGTCTGCGTGCAGTTCTGTCTCGGCTGATGGATCGTATATAGACAATACAGGTCTGTCAGTAAGCTTAGCTTTTAAGGTTTTAAAAGCCTCCTCTTGGAAGTTTGTCCACTCATATGCTGTGTCCTTTTTGAGGAGCTTCGTCAGTGGATAAGCATATTGAGCGAAGCCCTGGATAAATTTCCTAAAATAACTGAATAACCCTAAGAATTGGCGTACACCATGTACATTCTCTGGACGAGGGAAATTGACGACGCTTTGGATTTTCGTTTTTCCTGGCCTCATACCTGCCGCACTGATCTCGTACCCTAAGTAGTTGATCTCATTTTGCAAGAAACTACACTTTGAGAGGTTCAACTTAAGATTGGCTTTCTTTATGAGGCCAAGAATTTCCTCAAAACGCTCCAAACATTCAGCAGCAGTCTTGCCAAAGATCAATACGTCATCTATGTACACGGTGGCCTTATCGAACCGAGCTGGCCCCAAGACATGGTGCATCATTCGCTGAAAGACAGCGGGAGCGTTTGCCAAACCAAACGGCATTCGATTGTACTCGTACTGGCCGTCCGGTGTGACAAACGCCGTTAGGTGTTTGCTGTCTTTCGCAATTGGCACTTGGTAATAACCGGACATTAAATCCAGTGTGATGAACCATGCTTGACCCGATAACCTGGAAATTTCATCTTCAATCACAGGCATGGGGTACCGTTCCTTAACGGTGATAGAGTTCAATTGCCTATAATCGACACATAATCGCATATTGCCATCCTTTTTTCGTACAAGAATGATTGGGCTAGCATAGCTCGAAACGGATTCCCTGATGATCCCCGCCTGTAACATATCGTCCACCATCGCTCGAACTTTCTCTCGTTCGTGGTGTGATAGACGATAAGGTCTATATACTACAGGACGCTGGCTGTTTAGCTCTATTTTCATCTCCGTAACGCTTGTACATCCTAACCCCGCCAAATCATTTGCGAAACATCCTTGATTTCGTCGTAAAATATCGATAAGTTTAGCCCTATCAATATCAGATACCGCTTTACCCAATTGAACCTCATTTTGGTCAAAAGGTTCAGAAGATAATATTTCGTCACCAACAGGATTCTGTACCAACTGTACGTCCGCAAGCCTATAGACTGACTCTACCCTTTCAGCTCTGGAAAAAACAGAATTACTTTGAAGTAGGCACGATGCCTCACACGGTATAACCACAACAAATAGTAGACCATTATTCACTTGGTATACACCACCGCACACGAAGTATTGAGAATTAGGTTTACCGACGATTTTAGTGTCTAGCAAAACACTGCCTGTAAAAACTGTTGATGTCGACGCTTTTACACTGGCGGTGCCAAAAAGCACACACTGATTAAATGCCCTTACCCGTTCCATGTGTTGGTCAACCTTGTGTAAATCAGGACAGGGTACTTCCGCACCTATATCCAAGAATTGAAGTTTATTCGCGTCTTTGTAAACAATTACATGCGGCTGCTCCGTATAGGTCTGACCAATCAACATGGATTTCTCCAGGAAACGATCATCCACTACCCGGCACGACACTGTAGCACTTACCCCATCTATCGAAAGATTAAGCTCCACCGAGCCCATCGACTTTACAATATTATTGCCGAAACCTTTCATTGTAGATAGCGTGGCGTCGTGACATACCCCAAGCTTATCAAAATCAGACTGCCGTATTAGCGTAACCTCACTTCCAAGATCAACGAAGGCTTCGAAACATACGTCATTCTCATTGATGAACACCTTTTTTATGAACTTGTTACAAATATTAGAGCTCGAAATGCGCATAGTTTTTGCTGATAAATCCGACTTTCCTGATCCCTTATCTTGTATATTTCGGCATATTTCAGATTTGTGTCCTATTTTATTGCAATGAGTGCACTTGAGCAGGGGCTTGATGCACCTGGAGAATGGGTGTCCCTTTTCCTTACAATTATAACAATAAAGACTGGAAATTGTTTTTAAATTCGCCCGATTACCGCCTTGCCTATCCTCTACTATGAATGTATTCCTATCTCTGACCGGTGGTTGCTGAAGTTCTTTATTGTTACTTAATAAGAATTTTAGGAGCTGATCAGGCTCTTCGCACCTTAATGCTAAAGCACTTGACCTTATAGTCCTATCGCTGATGCCGTGGATGACGCAGTCGACTGCTTTCCTACCGTAAATTTCGCACTGATTTAATAATACTATCTTTTCGTAGTAATAATTTTCAATTAACTCATTAGGCCTACTTTTTCGTTTGAGCATGTCCTCTAAGAGTTGGCCAAAATTCTGCTCGCTCGGGAACGCATTGCTTAACTTAATCTGCCATTCTTCCCAGCTATACAGTATTGAGTTAAGACTCTCGTACCATGTTTTTGCTAGACCCGCTAATTTTTGCATTGCAAAATGAACTAAAGTCTTCTCATCCCATCCATATACCTCGGCACACTCATTAACTTTCTTGATCCATACATCTACACGTTGGTTTTTCTCGGAAGGATTAAATTCTGGAATGATATTTCTGTGATCTAAACCTCTATTAATCACATGTGTGCTTTGGCTTGATGGCTGGGATGGGAGGATATCTTTAATTGATTGAATTATTTGAATCACATCCCTAGACGAAAAAGTAGGGCTACATGACCTGTTTGAGTGTCGCTGTCCGACGCCCGCCGGTGCTGGCTCCCTCGGAGCCTTTGCTTCCTGTAGCCTGCTGCGACTCCAGCTCTCCCGGGGTCTCGAACCTTTGGCAGCAGACGGTCTGCTGCGGCTGCGACTCTCCCGAGTCCTCGAACTTCTGGCAGCAGATGGCGTGCTGCGTCTCCAGATCTCTTGGGGCCTCGAAGCTCTGGCAGCAGACGGCTTGATGCGGCTCCAGCTCTCCCGGTGCCTCAAACCTCTGGCGGCAGGCGATATGCTGCGGCTCCGGCTTCGGTGATCCCGGCGGCTCGCCTGGACATGTGGCAAACGAAGCTCGCTTCTACTGCACCGCTGCTCAGTGTCACGCGTTGCACGCAGGTCCATCTCAAACAAGCGCGGCCGCTTCTGCCGCTGGTTCAGAGAGGGCTCACGTTCTCGTAGTCTGCTGTTGCAACTCCACCTGGAGCGTGACCGATCTCGTGTTGGAGTCCTTAAGCTCCGTTGAATCCCGTCCTTATCTTCCATTTTTCTGAAACTCGCAGCAAAAATAAATAACTATTAGTCTTAGTTATAAATACTACTCACAACAACAGACTGTTAATAAAAATTGAAAGAAAAAAAAAATTACATATAATTAAATTATATTTTAAGAGCGTTATCAACAGGTTGATATACCATTTCAGGATCTTTAATGGGCTTTTGGATTATATTTACATAGGAATGAAATGGACAGCATGATTAAAAAGAAACGTTTTCTTGTATGGTGGTTGGTGGTGATTTTTTTTTTAAAAACACATATTTCTCGTTAGGTACTCGTCCTAGTGCATAATTTTATTGTACAACAATATGGCTGCTTAACAGTTAATCATAACACAACCTAATGTATATAAATCACTAGGCATAATGCATTTAATAATTTATTTAGAAAAAGAAAATTATTAAATAATGTTAAATGCAGGCGTGTACTTACTTGAATAATAGAGTTGTAATCCCCCTTCTGAGATTTAAGGAACCTCAGAAATAAAGCACAACCAATTGTATCCAAAATCAGTATATTGTAACTTTAACAATCATGAGCATCAGTAGTATGAACCAGCAAACTTATTGAGAAGATAATCTTCCAATAACAAAACTTATTGTTGCCATTAAAACTAAACTTATTGTAACTTTGTAACTAAACTTATTAATTTTTAAACTTTTCTGCTCCGAACACCAAACTTATCATTCGCGCCCTTTTTCTTTTCCTCTCCTCGCGCCCACTTGACGCTACGTCATCCCGACTCATCAGTGTAGCCAACCTTTTCCTTCTAATTTTCAATTTATCTTAATAAAACCTTACAAAAGGATAGGTGGTACGAATGGGTGAATGGAGATGGATGAATGTGTGAAGTGTTGTTTTACAGTCCCTACTTAAAATCTTATTAGAAAATTTTCTACATTTGAAAATTTTTCCAGGGTCGGGGGGAAAATGTAATGTTATGTACATATTCAGATATACTTACACTTATTATTTATACTCATATTCATACTTATATATGTATCATTCATTTCCACGGTCCATAATATGCTTTCCATTATTATGAGGCTCTGTTTTGATCATATTACACTACACCAGGACTCATTTTTCTGTTTACAGACTCAGTCCTCAACTTTACGCCTAAGTTTCGGCGACTTATTGACCCCTTAGCGTAGGAAGCCGTACCTATGCAGGACTGTATCACTTTTTCCTATCAAACACTGCACTTTTTAATTTAATACCATTTATATTTACATTGTTACAGAACATTTTCATTATTTTGACATTTTTTGACAACATTGTTGATGATGTATCTATGACAACCTTCTCATCAAAATTCTTGTTGGTCTGCTATTTTTATTTTATAATTGTTATTCGAACTCTTTTATGGTAAAATTATTTACCGTTCCTCGTCCATATTTTCGAATATTTTAAATTTCGACCTCCCACCGTTCTGCGAGGTTTCTTTAGGAATCATCGCAGAGCAGTGGTCAGTCGAGCTCTGGCTTCCAAACAAGCCTCTTAAAAGTAGGTCTCCAGTAAACGTTGCCTCGAGAGCCCTTCTAGGGTTTTTTCCTGCTGTGCCAGTCTCTATATAACTGGTGCGCCTGGAGCTGCCTGGCCCTTTGCCGCCGGAGCCTTCGACTGCTGCCGGCCTTGTGACGCCGGGGCAGTCCCTCCTCTGCAGCTGCCGCCGGTCCACCAGGGCCGTTCTTCGTGTAGCTGCCGCCGGTCCACCAGGGCCGTTCTTCTGTAGCTGACGCCGGTCCACCAGGGCCGCTCCTCCGTAGCTGCCGCCGGTCCACAAGGGCCGCTCCTCTGCAGCTGCCGCCGGTCCACCAGGGCCGCTCCTCTGCAGCTGCCGCCGGTCCACCAGGGCCGCTCCTCTGCAGCTGCCGCCGGTCCACCAGGGCCGCTCGTCCGTTGCTGTCGCCGGTCCACCAGGGCCGCTCGTCCGTTGCTGTCGCCGGTCCACCAGGGCCGCTCGTCCGTTGCTGTCGCCGGTCCACCAGGGCCGCTCGTCCGTTGCTATCGCCGGTCCACCAGGGCCGCTCGTCCGTTGCTGTCGCCGGTCCACCAGGGCCGCTCGTCTGTTGCTGTCGCCGGTCCGCCAGGGCCGCTCGTCTGTTGCTGCCGCCGGTCCGCCAGGGCCGCTCCCCCGTAACTGCCGCCGGTCCACCAGGGGCCGCCCTTCACCATCACCCATCAATCATTCATCGACATTATTCATTTTTATACTTCCATCTTGTCTTTTCTGTATACTTAATAAATACTGTCTCCCTCTAAAGTCTTTTCTTGTCGTTATATGACAGACGCACAAAGGGAAGATAGTGACTTGAAGACAGTAATCGAATGGAAACAACAAGGCCAGAGGCCCGCTTGGAGTGAAATATCAGCGCTTAGCCCAACGGTAAAAAGTTACTGGGCTCAGTGGGACAGCCTGATAATTGATAATGGAGTTCTCAAGAGGAAATGGGAATCACCCAGTGGACAGGAGGTCACCTTACAGATAGTTGTCCCCTGCGATAAAGTCGCGTCAGTGCTAAGACAGGTGCACGACTGAGTATCCGGAGGACATCTAGGAGTAAAGAAAACCCTGGAGAAGGTGAGGAAAAGATTCTACTGGGTGCATTGCCGCGAAGACGTAGAGGACTGGTGTAGAAAATGCGGAGCTTGCTCCTCAGTAAAGGGACCGCAAACGAGAGCCAGAGGTCGGCTGAAAGTGTACAATGTTGGTGCACCATGGGAAAGGGTTGCTGTCGATATAGCTGGGCCATTCCCTGTTACTGAAGAAGGGAATAGGTATATCATCGTCATGCAAGACTATTTCAGCAAATGGCCAGAAGCTTTTGCAGTACCTAACCAGGAAGCTCATACAGTCGCCAAAAAGCTAGTTCACGAGGTGTTCTGTCGATTTGGCGTTCCTTTGGAGTTACACTCTGACCAGGGTAGAAACTTCGAGTCTTCACTATTTCAAGAGGTTTGCCAACTACTCGGGATACATAAGACTCGTACAACACCGTATCACCCACAATCAGATGGAATGGTCGAAAGATTCAATCAGACGTTGGAGAATCATTTGGCCAAAGTAGTGGAAGAACACCAAAGGGATTGGGACCAATACATTCCACTCTTTTTAATGTCATACCGCTCAGCAACACATGATAGCACAAACTGCACACCGGCGAAAGTCAACTTCGGCCGAGAAATTAGACTACCCATAGATGCACTAACCGGAACACCCCCCGATACTCCTATCCTAGCCGTCGACTATGTGGCCGACCTGCGGCGTAAATTAGATGGAATACATGAGTTAGTGAGAGAGAATGGTCTGAAAACCAGTGAGAAAATGAAGATCCGATACGACCGCAAAGCTAACGTGCCCGGATTCGAAGAGGGAACTTTGGTATGGTTGCATAATCCCATTAGAAGAAAAGGAAAGAGTCCAAAGTTCCAAGCCAAATGGGAGGGTCCGTACACGATAGTAAGCAGAATAAACGATGTCACCTACCGGATTAAGAAAGGACCTAGAGGGAAGCTGAAAATCGTACACGTAGACCGCCTAGCTCGCTATTATGGATCAAATCATGCTCGGGACGAGCATGACTAAGAAGGGGGCAATGTTACAAATGGACCTTATGTCGACGGCATAAGGTTCAGTATCGCGTGACATGCAGTGAGTCACTTTTAAGCCCTATTACTCCAGATCTAGACATTTTCTAGGTACAATAATAAAATGCATTACTAGACTTAGGACGGCCTATCGAATGGTACAGGTCTCAACAGTTTTGTCAACAAAGTGTCGACATCGAAATTTCTAGAAACCCGTTTCCGGGAATTACCGTAGGTACTTCCGAGTGACCTCGAAGTTATGTGTTATTATTATTACGTCTAGAGGAATCTGGAATGTTCGATCAGCTGGACTATATATAGCACTGTCACGCCGACGCGGGGTCAGTCTACACTCGACTAGCGATACGAAAACAGCGACAGTAAAGAAGCGATCTTAAAGAAGACCTACTGCGACAATTATAACGAGAACTTCGAGTACTACGAGAAATAACATCTGCAGTGTTATTGTGTGTTTACCACACCGACTTCGTGGACATAAGGGAAGACTTCGGTGCGACATCAGCTACGTTCTACTTGTCATTGCCTACAACCAACTGTACTTTCGTTGCCAATAAACTTCGTAACCCTTAACCGGCGTTTAAGTACCCCTAGCCCGTAACACTATAAAACAAATATAGGCTGGCTACCCTAGGTCGCCAATTAGTCTCTTCGCACGTCTCTCCATCGAATTCAAAGTTGCCAGGTGGCATTTTGCAGCACCAGCCCAAATGTGGCTACAGTTATACTCCTCCACACCTGTGCTTTGTACAATATTAGAAGCTGTCCTGGTGTAAAGTACTTCCAGATATTTGCATTATAACGTCAAGTTTAGTATTGCACCCGATGTATTATTTTTATTCCAATAGCATTTGGGAATACGTTCAAAATTGATATTTTTTTAAACATAATTTCTTTAATATGTATGTCTTAGTAGGTATTTATACACAGACATACATATTGTATGTCTTAGTAGGTATTTATACAGCAATGCAATATTATGAGATGAAACACTTTTAATCCATCCTTCCATATGTTAGAATCATTTAGCTAAACTTCTAAATACATGATGCTCCACTTTTATTGTTGGTTCGAGTTACATAATGGTGTACCACAGATTAAAAATATACATGGTGTAAACCGGCCTATCATTATTTTGAAATAGTTGGTAAAAGAAGTCCACTGCTGAATAGGCTGTTTTTCTGACGTCATCACAACGGCTGGTGTCTAATCCAAGCGCCTCATCTTTATTATCAATTCAGGTGAAAGGCATCCACTACTGGACATAGGCACCTCCACGTCGATCAACTCTTTGCTTCTTGTATCTAACGGGTTCTTGCGACCTTCATACGGTCTTCGGTCCACTAAAGTAATCTTGCTTGGTACTTTTAATTTCATCAACACTGCTCTCAAAACGGTGATGGAAAACATCCTGAAGAACCCAAGCTTTCGAAGACATGTGACATTATACACAGACACACTGTTGCCAAGTGCTTTGACTCCTTTAGAGCACGTGGCCCAGTGTGGATTTGTGTTGGTAGGGTGTGGGCGTAGGAGGTCTGAGTTCCAGCAGTGGGAACATTTTATTCTAATCAAGCACAACTTATTACACTCCTTAAGTGTTGTACTGCTGACAGAATTATAATTCCCTAATTAACGTTCATAAGAAGACAAAACAATATAATTAGCCTGACCAAATTAAACCCAAATATACTTTAACAAAACAAACACTTTAAATAATTCAGTGTCATAAATAGCGAAATGGGATCAACTTGGGAACGTCTTCTTTCCAAGAAAATAATATTCAATGCAAAAAACAATTACATATTATGCTTACATGTTTTACTCTGCACGATTTATAGTGCAACTTTTTGTCATCATCATCATTATCAGCCTCCACTCGTCCACTGCTGAACAAAGGCCTCTTCCATGGCACGCCAACAAGCTCGATCATGAGCAGTTCTACCTCATCTTTTTAATGTCGTCGCTCCATCTCGCCCAAGGGCGTCCTACGCTACGTTTGCTGAGACGCGGTCTCCACGCGAGGACTCGTTTACCCTAACGGTTGTCAGCCCTGCGGCATATGTGACCAGTCCATTGCCACTTCAGCTTGCTAATCCTCTCAGCTATGTCGGTGACTTTGGTCTTCTGTCGGATCACCTCATTTCTGATGTAATCCTTTAGAGAGTTTATGTATATTGAAATAAAGACTAATACATCTCTCTAATACATCTTTTATTACCAATAAATAATAAAAACATCCTCATCATCCGTCAACATTAGAATTGAACAACAACATTAGCGCGAACAAACATAAGAAAAGCATATATACGGTCGAATCGAGTAACCTCCTCTTTTTTGAAATCGGATAAAAATAGAGAAAAACAAACAATTACATATATTTTCCCGACTATGTTGTGTTAAGCTATCAGTCAAACTATTTGCAACTTAATAAGTACAAGTATCTAACATGGACAAACTTATCATTATATTATTAAGTTCAGAATACCAAGGCCGTAACATTTACTTTGTAAATTTCGAATAATCATTCTGAGATAGGAGTCCTTTGGCCACGTATCCGACTTTCTGATGATTTGTTACTTTTTTTTTATTTGCTTTGATTTTTAACTGTATCTATTTTAGTTTAGTTTTATGGTCTTCCAGCATAAGTCATAATCCAATAGATTAATTTATTATTGATTAATAGGTTTCATTTTGACAGTTCATTGCATAATTTACCTTGTTGAGCAGAAATATTTTTCGAACATATCATCATCTTCATCATCATTTTAGCCAAAAGACGTCTACTGTTGGACATAGACCTGCCCCGAGGATATCCACGACGACCAGTCCTGCACCGTATAGAACAATAGATCTAACAATATGCTTCAAAATGATTCCATTTGATAGCAATAGTATGTGACTAATTAGATGTAATTAGGGAGCTGCATTACCCCACTCTCATTAGCATCTCTCAGCATTAGCATCTGTACCGACATCATCTCAGACCGTGCACGGTTCACAAACGGCTCAACTCTGAAACGCTGCCGAAATAATCCTGCGATGGCATACGGCTCGTGTTCACCCTCGACGCTGACAGGCCGGCTCGGCTTTATATTCTATTTGTTGGTTGATTTCCAAAATTTTGAAAAGTTATTATTTGAATGGTGTCTTGCAATTATATCCATCTTAATTTGTTGCCTTGTGCATCATCATGATACAACTTAGCAACAGAAAATAATGACATTAGACACACAATCGCGCCAAAAAGTAGGCACTAAAACGGCTATGAGTATCCCTAACTTAAGAAATGCAGCAAAAATCTGTGCATAAGCAAGCTGCTCAAAAGGTTATTTATGTCTTTTTTTCCCACAGACAAACCAGAGTGGCCAGTAAAAATGAATAAAATATAACTAAAAAGGCTCGTTGTTGAGTAGTGGCCTAATTACAAACGTTAAGTGCGGAAAGTCGAGTTTTGTTGGACAATTTTGTTCAGAACAAGGAGAAATTGTGATATCAATTCTATTACACTATTCCTTTTACAACCTAGCTTGTTGAATTCTGAAGCTGGATGTTCCATAGTTTCTTTTTTAAAAAGGTTTTATTTAGAATCGGTTTATTTTTAATTATTTAGCTTTTCCTATTTCGATATTCGTTTCGTGGCGTAAGAGTGACTCTACAACCTGTAACGTAAACGGTATATACAAACCAAGAGCACGGCTTCTTTGAACGATATTAAACGACATTGGAAGGGTTTTTTAATCCTACCTCTATATGTTGGGAAATTATGAGAAAAAACACCGCCTGTGATACTATGAAAGTGTGTGAACGTGACGCGTAACGAGTAGTTATTACTTTATGTAGTGTGGTGCTACGTATACATTTAAGAAACACAGGAAACCAAAAGCTGGATATCAAATTTTTGAGTATTTTATTTTGAGTTGAACCCTTCCCATATCGTTTGATACCATGTTAAGAAGCCATGCCCTTGGTATGTATATACCCTTTATGTTACACGTTGTATAGAGCGCCTTATTGTGCAGGATTTGACATGAGACTCAGCCATGAGACGGTCTGACCAAGTTAAATTCGCAGTGGGCGATTGCTAGGTGTAGGTGGCAAAAAATCGAAACACTACCGTACTACTGCACCACTATAATTATTACAATTTTAAAACATTGCAAAAGCCAATTGATTTCAAAAAGGAGGTAACGGAGAAGTTTTTGTATCTATAGAAATGATCTGTGCTGTGTCATCATCATCATCATCATCATCTCAGCGTTTATCCCAGTCGCATCCGAAGCTTTTTTCAGCTTTGGAGTCTGAGGTCCGCTTTTACCAGTCTAACTGCTGATATGGCTAAACTTCGACATTTTCCGTGAAGCGACTGCCGTCTGACCTCCACAAACCGAAGGCGACATCGAAGCATTGCAGCTGACCAATTGTTGGACTTTTTGAGGGCTCCAACAACCCTTTAACGACTGCCACTAGATGTTCGTATGGCAACCGGGACCAACAGCTTAATGTGCTTTCCGAGGCACGACCAGACCAGTGCAAATATTCATATTCATGCATACAAATATTTGCACTGTGCGGGGATCGAACCCGCGCCACCTTGCGCAGCGGCTGCGTCCGCTACCGCTACGCCACGGAGGCTGTCAACGTTTCTTCTGTGTCTGATTGAATTATTTTTGAATAGGATCTTATAACAGCGTCTGACCATACATCTGAGATGCTACTCCATAACTTCATCAACGAAAATATGGTACTGTCCGATAGTATCAGAATGATCACTAATCCTGATTTATTACCTTTTTCTAATGGGCAAAGACACGTCGAGCGTAAGACCGACTGTGAAACCATCTTGTAATTAATTCTTAGTTTGAGTCTTTACGAATCTTGTGCCCGCGGGTGATACGGAAGAGAAAACTCCCGTAACTTTAACTGAAACTTCGTAAAAGTATCTACCTACCTAAAATACATGCATTGGATAATAAATATTACAAATGCATGTATTTTTACTTTATATACAATTTATCTTAAGCAAAAAATGGAAGTACATTTATAATATACCTACTACTTTTGAGAATAGACGCTCTGGTTTATTATCACGAATTTCACTATATTCTGATTGAAATTTGCAGAAATTAATCATTATTCTAACTAAAATGAACTCATTTGCATCTTGCGTTTTTGAGCATCTATCACTTCGAAGGATATTGGCTAAACCATTGTTACATTAAAGTCCGAAAAATTTGTTTGGCAACAGAAAAAGGAATATTTAAAATTGCTAAGCTTTGCATATTTTTGTACTCAAAAATTGCTCGAGAATTGTTCGAGTCCCACGATGTACACGGTAGAAAATAAGAGGCGAAATGCTTTGTTCGAACAGCAAAGTTAGGATCAATTCACACGTACCACAACCACACGTAGCAGCGGCAAATGTCGTCAAGCTGTGGTTACGTGTGAATAGTGTCGCAACGGCTTTTTGCAGTTGCGTTGTGGTACCGACAAAATTTCGATGTGGTTGCGTTGTCGCTGTCGTTGCGATGTGGTAACCACGTGGTCATATGCAACTGCATATGACCACGTGGTTACCACATCGCAACGACCACATGGCGTTGTTGTGGTGTGTTGTGGCTGTGGCGCGATTGTGGCTGTGGTCTGGTTGTGGTTGTGATGTGGTTGTAGTTCATGTGAATTGACCCTTAGGGTGGATACTCGCCGTATGACGGATCGTCCGATGATGGAACGCTCCCCGTTCTTAATCCGAATTAAGTCATGTAATTCCCGCGCACACTCTCCAAAATGCATCCTATAAAACAAATATAGGCTGGCTACCCTAGGTC